>PVKE010043662.1:0-13286 GCA_004027555.1 Craseonycteris thonglongyai | reverse complement strand
CCTCTGCAGCCACCTGGGTCACATCCTGGCTTCCACTGCCCAGCCCCTCTGTAGCCACCTGGGTCACATGCTGGCCTCCACTGCCTAGCCCCTCTGCAGCCACCTGGGTCACATGCTGGCCTCCACTGCCTAGCCCCTCTGCAGCCACCTGGATCACATGCTGGCCTCCACTGCCTAGCCCCTCTGCAGCCAGATGGGACACAAGACTGAGTTCTGGCCAGTGGAGTGTGGCCAGGACTCCTGGCCCATGAAACCCTCCCACACACAGTCCTCTTCTGTCCTTTCCCCTCTGGGGACTCAGAAAGGGCAAAGACAAGGTGGAAGGAGCCTGGGTCCTTGACCAGACACTTGGGGTGCTGCCCCATTTGGAATACCTATGTTGGTAATAATAAGTGCCATGGAGGTGGAAGGTCCCCTTTCATTGTGTTGTGACTGAAGTTAGACATTGTTTGAGATAGCAGTTAGCACCTGGACTAGCATAATGACCAGTGCAGTCACTGCTGGAAACTCTCATAAAGGGGTTATAAATTCAAGTAAACAGAAAGAAGTGACAGTAGTAAACAGCCAAGTTTCCTTCTATTTTCTCAAACCAGTGATAGGATAAAAGATGTTGCCAGGCGGATGGACCCCAGGGTCTAACAGTTCTCCGTTATGCCTGCGTTAACCTGTTTGAAGAACAGTCGGTATAACATGCTTGTCAAAATGCAGCCGTGATCTACAGTTTGGTACTGAGACGTACTTCCTTTCCTGCAATGCCTACATTGTCCTGACAACACAGATGTTTTGGAGTAGGCTGACCAGACATGCCATTTTAAACAGGACAGAAAGAAACAGGACTGTACCATTTCCAACCCGTATGGTCAGCCTACTGACCCCTGAATTTAGTCCAGTGAGACTGGGCTTGCCAGACACGCCGTTGTTTACTGTCCCGTTTAAAATGGTACGACTTGTCAGCCTCGCATGGACTGACCTCTAACTGATCACAGTGTCAAATGTCCTCACAAGGTGCACAGGCCACACTAAGAGCCAGAGAAGGAACTAATTATGCACCAGGAAAATTAAAAAAGAGCAAATAATGTGAAAGATAGTCCACCAATATAGAACAGAAATAGCTCTTGCACAGCTGAAGAGGTATTCGCCCTTCCTTCTGAGAAACAAACACAAAATAAAATGGTATGAGATACAACACCTCACCCATCAGATTGGCAAAATCAAAACGTGGGACGAGAGACCCTGTGTGGCAGAAGGTTTGGGGAGAAGGCGCTCTCTCACTGCCTGTGGACGGAGACACTGGCTTCTCTCCCGAGGGAGGTCAATTCAGTCAAATCTATTAAAGATATCAACAGCAAGCTCCTTCGATTCAACGGTTCTACTTCTAGAAATCTGGCCAAAGATTTCCTCATATACATGTGCCAAAAACCCAGGCACAAGATTATTCATTGTTTGAAATGTGACAGATGGGAGACGGCCGAACGTCCAGCAGAACAAATCACACAAGTATATGTGGCCATTAAACAGACGAGAAGTCTGCTTCTCAGTTTACAAGATCCTCCTCCAGCACGTCATGGGAGAGGCGGGCCAAGCAAGCACACACCCACCACCACCAACCAGCATGCACACGCTCACAAGACAGGACACTCGCTAAGAGGGAGCCTCATCCGCAAGATGCGGCGGGAACGCGAGTCAATGTTTGACAAGGCGTGAGTCTGCGTCTGCTTAGTTTCAGCACATGAAAAATTAGCCACAGTGCAAACAACACAGCAACAGCTGTGGTTTTTATCTTCTTGGCTCTCTTGACATCATAACCATCAAATAAGTTCCAAAAAAGAGCAAATGATATTGTCCCCAGCAGCACACTCCAGAAGGCCACCCACCTTCCCACGGGATGAAGGATTCCAGAGCTGTCCTTGTGTGTAGGTGTGATTTCCCCTTTGCACAAGAGCTATTTAGCTACTTGGGGAAAAAGCCAGATATCTAAGACTCAGGGACAGTGCTATCAAAGAAAGTGACTAATAACCTTTTTGGAGAAAAATCCAACAATATCTATTAAATATACACATGCCCCTTGACCTGAAAATCCCACAATCCAACAGAAAGAATACAAGCATCAGAACGGAGGGCACTGCCCTGGGGGGGAATACACAACCTGAAAATCACCTAAAAGTTCGAATGGCCGGATCTACTAAGGTACATGAATGTTTAACATTTAAAAATGAGATCTCTGTCTATGGACCGGAAAGGGTGTCCGCGATGCATTATTAAATAAGGAAAGCAGGCTGCGAGCAACAAGAGCATAAGATCCGCCTTTCAATACACAACCAGAAAGCCCTACGCAAGGCCCTACACGTCGTTTTCTCCTCTAGTTCTTGCCCTCTCCTCTGTGGTTCCACTCCCTACCTCTTTTCCTATCAGCAGGCACAATCTTGCCCCAGGGCCTTTGCACTTACCCTCAGCCTCACTACTCCTCCCCAGAGATCTTCATGGCTTTCTCTCACGTGTTCTACAGAATTCTTTTTTCTCAATAAATTCTACCCTGACCTTCTCATTCAAAATTACAAAACCGGAGGTGAGGGGTGTTGCTTTTTCCTGCCTTTTTTTTTTTTCTTCAGTAGAATGTATCATTGTCTGGTACTTTAGACACTTCACTATCACACATTTCAACCCTCTAGAGTCTAGACTGTCGGCCCCATAAGGGATTTTTGTGTCTTGCTGAATGCAGTATCCCCAGCATCTAGCACCGTGTCTGTAAATCCCCACTGAATGAATGGGAAGCCTGTCTGCACCTCTTAACAGGGGCCTGGAGAAATGACTGGGAAAATATATACTAGACTCTGGTCACTGGTTGGTGAAGCCACAGGAGAGAAGTGTGTGGCAGCAGAGAGCTGCCGAACACTACCTTTTCTTCCACACATTCCTTTCTTCTATATATTTTTTAAATCTATGTATAAGCAGACCTGCGCCATTCAAAACTGTGTTGTTCAAGGGTCAACTGTATTATTACCCTGCCGGTTGCACTGAATGCATGTTACTGTTATTACTGTTGAAGAGGCATTTCACAACATTAAAAAGAAAAGAAGTAAATAGGACTAAGAGGAGGCAGAGCAGAGGGCAGGCGAGCCACAATGAAGTGAGAGGAAACTCAGACCATGTCCAACAAATGCTCGACCCTCTCTTCTGTCCTCAGGTCTCAGGTGGGGCACCCTCGGAAGAAAACCAGTCCCTCCTGCCTCACCCATTAGCGCACTGGGAAGGACAGCTGCTGCTCATGTAGGAAATTACAGAGTACATTGTAACCCAAATATAAACGTGTCTGGACCACCCCCCACCACTCTCTGCCACTAAGAGACATGGATAACTAAGAGCTGACAGGACAGACGAATTGCTGGGAATGTAAGGTCTGAAGAAGGGCGGGGGAGAGTAGCAGAGAGCAAGTCCGAGACCCGGGAGGCCAGGCCCCAGCTCCGCCCATTTTATGTGTGGCCCAAGACAATTCTTTTATTGTGGCCCAGGGGAGCCAAAAAAGATTAGACATGCTTGGTCTAGTAGGAAGCCACAGATTTTTTTAATTGAGGTAAAACTGGTACATAATATTATAGAAGTTGCAGGTATATAACATTATAATCCAATATCTGTACACACTACAAAGCGATCATCGCATGAAGTCAGCTTATCCTCCTTCACCATGCAACTGACCCCTTCATCCATTTTGCACCCCACCCCCACCCCCTCCCCCACGCCCACCTGCTGTCTGGTAACCATCTATCTGTTTTCTGTATCTATGAGTTTGTTTTTGTTTTATTTGTTCATCTTGGGAGTTTTTTTAGATTCCACATATGAGTGAAATCATACAGTATTTGTCTTTCTTCATCTGACTTAGCATAATATCCTCTAGGTCCATCCATGTTGTTGCAAACAGCAAGGCTTCCTTCCTTTATATAGAGTAAGTATCCCATCATATACTCGTATATACACATCTCCTTTACCCAATCAGGTCTCCATGAACACATAAGTGTCCATATCTTGGCTATTGTACATAATTCTGCAATCAACATTGGGAACATATATCTTTCCAAATTAGTGTTTTCTTATTGAGAGCCGTACATTTTTATATTTGACTTTTGGCCACCTGGTTGAACTCCATTGCTTCTAATATTTATAGATTCAGAGTCTAGGCTTTCCTATAGCCAGATGATCAGATCACCAGCAAAAACAACTTTTTTTTCTTCCTGTCCATTGCTATGTTACTCTTGCCTTTCTTCTGTTGTATTGCACTGACTCAGACCTACAGGTCAATGTGAATTAAGAAAGGTGAATGTGGGGAAGCTGGGATGGCTCAGCGGGTTAAGCGCTTGCTTTGCAGCCCCGGAGACCAGGGATTGAATTCCGACTCCGGCCCAGGCGGACCCACATGCTGATCTGGGGTGTGCCCCAAGTTCTGTTCTTGTAGGGACCTATATGGGAGGCTCCCGGCCCAGTTCCTGCCCTGTGCAGCCCTGCGCCCACCTGTGGAGTGAAACTATATGGAAAACTAATGCTGAAAACTATGGAGACTGCTCTGGGCCCTCCCCCTTCTTTCTCTGTCTCTCTCTGTCTCTCTCTCTCTCTCTGTCAAAAAACAATAAAAATAAATCTTTAAAAAAAGAAAGGGGAATGTGTGCATTCCTGTCTTATTCTAAATTTGAAAGGAATGCATCCTCCACTTATATATTAAGAATAGCATTTGCTATCAATTCTAGTAGCTACCTGCCATCAAATAAAGGAAGTTTCCTTCTGTGCTGAGTTTGGGATATTTTCTCATCAAGAACCAGCTGGGTTATGTTGAATGCTTTTTCCAGTTAGAGAGATCAAACCACACAGTTGTTCTCTCTGCACCTGTCTTAATACAGGACTGCACAGCACGGGACGCACCTAACTCAGTGCTGACTTTCAAAGTCAAGCACAGGCCCATGACCTTGAACATAACAATGTCCTCCTACCTCAGCTGCCAGAGCTGTCCTCTTCAAGGGATATACAACTCCCTGGGCTCATCTCCTCCACCTCCAACCTGAACATTCACCAGTCCCTGAAATGCCATAGGCCTTCACCATACGACAGGGACGTCAAGTCAATAAGAAGTTCACTGCTAACCCAAGTCCAGGTCATAAAAACTCATCCCAGGCCTGAACTGTGGGAAGCGGGCCAACCGTGTCATATTCTCAAGATGAACAGTTACCGTTTTGATGTCAATACGTTACCATCCAGCTTGGCATGGTCACATGAAGCTATTCCAAAATGGAGCAGATGCCTCCAGGGGTAGGCAGGAAGCTCCCCACTCCCAGCAGTAATTAAACAGGGGTGGGAATGCTGCCCAGGACATCATTACAGTAGGTATTTCTACAAAGGTTAAAGAGAGTAATATTACCAATCACAACAAAGAGGAGGCCGAGGTGGCCCGGAGGGCAGGACAAGCAGGAAGTAGGGTTTGTGAGCATTTCCAAGCACTCGACACGCATTTCCTCACTTAGTCCTCACAACAGCCCTTCGGGTACTAGGATACACAGAGAACTTACTATGAAATACACACATTGACACACATACACTTGTTGAAGGTGACAGGATCCTCAGGCAACAGAGTCCACGTGTGCACCAAGGCCCTCCACTCCAGTCCCTTATGCCTCCTCTACAGGGCATGAAACTGCTTGTTAAACTGCCTAACACAGTGACAGCCACGTAACAGGCACTTAATGATTCTCCCCAGATGGAGGCGGTCAAAGGTCCCTCCAGATGTGCAAGAGTCATTTTCTCATCTTCAAAGCACGGAAGAGGCTTCCTCCTGGCCTTTCACGCACAGGAAGGTCTGACTTTTACAGCAGCCCTCTCCACCTTCTTAAAATGCAGTCATGCCTCCATATCTGCAAGGGGTTTGTCTCAGGACCCCCCCGCCCCCACACCCTCATGATATCAAATCTGAGGATGCTCAAGTGTCCTGTGTGAAATGACATAGTGTTTCCATACAACCTTCGCACATACTTTAAATCATCTCTAGATTACATATAATACCTAATACAATGTAAATGCTGTGTAAATAGCTGTTATATTGCATTGTTTAGGGAACCATGGCAAGAAAACAAGCCTGCACTACATAATATATGTCAGCAGCAACAATGTAGCTTTTGGAGAAATATTTTCCATTTGTGGTTGGTTGAATTTGCAGTTGTGGATCCTGCAGATACAGAGGGCCAATGGCATGTTCAGAAACATGATCTCATCTGAGCTTCACACCTCTGAGTGGTGGGGACTTGACAGAGAGGGTCACTGAGGCCCACATATGAAGGAAGGTTCTGCCCAAGGTCTCAGGGCTAGACTAGCATGCTCATGTCCAGGAACAACAGGGACCAACCAAAGCCTCATGGGTGGAGACAGGACAGTCACAAAAATTTAACTAAAAAGCAGAGTTACAATTAAACCTATGCTCAAATCCAAATGTGTGATGTTGGTGAGTGTCTGACACACACTCCATAACTGTTTGGTGATGTGAATGAGAATGAGGTTGGTCCATGACTTCACCAATCAAGCACAAATAATGCCAGCGCTGTACTTAAGCCCTATGACTTTTATACCTTTGGACTATACGTTTGCTCTACTTTCATAATCTGGGAACCAAACTCTCTATTGGAACTCACTCCCACCAGCCCCAGGAGAAAGGAGCTCCTGCATCTGTTTCTGACACAGAAGGCAGCAGGCCTCTGGAGGCCACAGTCTGGTTCCAACAGTCTGTTTATAGTCACAGGTCATCACCATGGTGTCTCTCCTCCCCGAAGGTCCTGATAAGCATCGAGGACAAGTTATTTGCTAGTAACTCAACCAGATCATGTGGACCCTCAAGGCAACCTCAAGGATATGGCCAAGGTCAACCTAGTCAAAGGATATATCAAGTTATTTGGACTAAGAGCCAAAGCGATGGCACGATCCAAACTACTGTTTAGGTCCAGGCAGTGCCGAGTTCTGAGCAAGGACATGGTAAATGTCCAGTCCTTGGCCTTCTTTTTCACAAAATCCATGCCACCTAAGAAACTAAACTTGCTTCTCACGAAACCTAAAGGACACTGAGAATAAGGCCATCCTTTACCAGGGAGGGCCCAAAAAATACTGGAATTACCTTCTGGAGGGGGGCCCCTCGTAGCACAGGCTTCCCCCACTCTGGCCTTGTGGTGAGACGCTGTGTGCGGCCTCAGTGATTTTCTTTTTTTTTTTGGAGACTCAATACATTTGCCCATTTCAGGATGGGTGATTTACACAATGTGTAGCATGACAATGCACCTGCCCACACTGCACTGAGTTGTTCAGCAGTTTTTGACCAAAAACAGCATAACCCCTGTGCCCCACCCTCCGTATTCACCCAATCTCACCCCAAGCAACTTCTTTTTGTTTCCCCGGATGAAAAAAAGTCCTCAAAGGGAAACAGTTTGCCCATGTGGAAGAGGTGAAACAAAAAACAGCAACAGCACCAAAAAATATCAAAATCAATGAGTTCAAAAACTGTTTTGAGCAGTGGAAAAAGCATCTTGATAGGTGTATTGCACTGTGAAGGCGAGTAAAGTTTACATGTTAGGATAAATACACAATTTTTTATAAATACATTCTGGTTTGGGGGTGCATTTCCTTCACATACATTTTAGCACTCCAGTAGGAAGGAGGAGCCTTCAGAATTTATTCCACCTTGCAAGGCACATGAAACTCACCAATTATTTTTTTTAAGATTTATTTTTATTATTTTTTTGACAGAGAGAGAGAGACAGAGAGAAGTGGGAGGGCCCAGAACAGTCTCCATAGTTGACAGCATTAGTTTTCCATATAGTTTCACTCCACAGGTGGGCATGGGGCTGCGCAGGGCAGGAACTGGGCTGGGAGCCTCCTGCATAGGCCCCGGCAAGAACTGAACTGGGGGCACACCCCAGTTCAGCATATGGGTCTGCATGGGCCGGGGTCGGGATTCGATCCTCAGGCTCCGGGGCTGCAAAGCAAGCGCTTAACCCGCTGAGCCACCCCAGCTTCCCCAAAACCCAACAATTTTTGACAGCAAAATTTTGATGACGAGCATTCCAGGTCTCCCATCTCCACCTGGGCGCTAAAGCCTGAGTTGGGAGAGACAGAGATGCCTTTGTGGTGCTAACTTTTCAGGTTCTGTGACCCTTGTAGGTCTGATACAGACAAAAGTGCTAGAGAAAAAAGTAGAGAGGCTCACCCAGGAAGCACGCCATGAAGACCAGAGAGGCCATGCCCTGTATGATGCCAGTCATAGGAAATGGCCAGAACAGGCAAATCTTAGGGACCAAAAGCAGCCGAGTGGCTGGCAGGGCCGGGAGCGAGAGGTAGTAACAGCTGAAGATTAAAGGGCTTCTTCTGGGGACACCGAAAATGTCCTGTAATTAGGTAATGGTGATGGCTACACAACTCTGTAACTGTACTAAAAACAATTTTAAAAGGATACATTTATGGTATGTGAGCGATACCACAATAAAGCTGCTTTCTGTTTTTTGTTTTTAATTTTGATGGTGGAGACCGAGAATACAGTGTAGCGTGTCAGGAAGAGCTTCCCTGCCCATCCTGTCATATGTCACCCCTGCACTGGTTCCACGTGTCCTCGGTGCTCCCGGCAGCCGTGCATAGGTGGGACCAGCACCCCACACAAATCCTCCAATCGTGCAGCTCTCAGCAGGCCCCTCCCATCAAGCCACACCCACCTCCCTCCCAGGGGTTCTAAGTAACCAAGACCGCACGGAAACATTCTCAGAACATTCCCAGGAAACATCTCTGGGAATATTCATTTGTCTGGTAGAAAAGCTGGATGCTTTTACCCGAGCTCAGGATGGGGAAGGACATGAAATCAAAGAGACAGCCACCTTCCTCCCTGTTCCAAGAAAAGTACAGTGCGGGGCTCCAGGCACCGCAGACTTCAGAAGAAGGCAAATCAGGCATAAAAACTGCTAGAGATTCCATTAGCAAGATGGCAAAAAATAGGACTCCCACATGGCCCCGCTGCCCTCAGGGCCCCTCTTACTGCTAAAAATAAAGCAACAGGCCCAGAACTTGTGACGCCGGCTTTCTCAGGAGTCCCTGCAAGGCCAGCCTGGCTCTGGGCTTCCTGCGAGCCTGCCTTGCCTCCCCTTCTCCACCATGTCCACGTGGATTTCCACAGCACAAGGGGGCAGCAGGACTGAGGGAAAGGCTTCCACCGACCATGAGGCTGCGACAGGTGTCTCTCTGATGTCCCACTTCGAGGACAGGGTCTCAGGCTTGAGAACCAAACTTGTGTGTCCCTTTGGGACAAAGGGTCTGCATACCTGTCAGTAAGGAGAGAAGGGGGAGGAACAGATCCAATGATGGGACACCCCAGCCCCACCTCTGGGGTCCTGGACAAGGTTTGGGAGAAGGAGTCTAAGGGGGGAGGGGGCAGAAGGGAAACAGCTGGGGCCACATGTCAGCCTAAGCTCACCCCCTCCCATTACACAGAGGAAGGGCCACCTCTTGCTCTCCCACACACCCTCAAGCCCAGGGCTGCCCAACACTCAGGCAGAACCATCGTCTCATGGAGAGAGAACAGCCTCAGGAACAACGGAGCTTGGTGCTCATGTAGCCCTGGGTGCCTGGGTTCCAATCCCGGCTCTACCATTTACCAAGTGTGTAACTTTGCACAGGTTACTTCACCTCCATTCTCCACCTCCAGAATAAGGAGAATAACCTCTCCTAACTCACAGGGTTCATCTGACACTCGTACAACAGTGCCTGACACACACAGTGTACAATGGATGCCAGATATTACTGGGGACCCACTAACAATATCCGTCCAGGGAAGCTCCTGACCTTGGGGGCCGGGCAACTCTTGATTGTGTGGGGCAGCCCCATCCACAGCAGGATGTTGACTCTTCCTGACCTCGCGGAAATAAATGCTCTTGTCCAGGGGACAATCAACACAGGTGAGTGGTGAGCACAGGATTCAAATCAAGATTTGTGTGGCCCTAAACACATGCCTTTAACCACCTCTACCAAACTGCCTCCTGTAACACCCACCGTGGGCACAGAAAAGCCTTTCTCATCCGGGACAGCACGGAACAGGGAAATAGGAACTGAAAACATAAAAATAAAAAATAAAATAAGACTCTTCAAAAAACAATCAGAGGCATGGCATTTATTAGCTTTGAAAAAAAGCCAAATTCTCCTCTTTAGGTCTTTTAAGATGAACTTCTGTCAGCGCGCAGAAACCAGTCTGTCCCTCCCTTCCTAAAGATTAGCGCACTGCTCATCAGAAGTGGCGACCGAAAAACCTACACTATTCTCTGAGGGCCTCGAGATCCCTGGAAACTCTAGGTCCAGGCCTCACAACCCTTCAGAGGCAGCTCAGGGTGCCCACAGAGGCTCTGGGAGATGCACAGGCCTGGCCCCATCTGAGGTGTGGCTCCAAGAACACAGTGTCCCATAAAACAGCCTCAAGGCTGCGCACATGGAACAGCCATAAAAACCCGTCTGTTCTCCCAGCAGACAGCCGGCGGCTGGTGCACAGAAGCCAGCTGCTGGGCTCCTTCTTCCTAAGCCTTCAGGGGGCCCCGGGCTGAGGAAACAGAGAGGGTAGAACAACCCCACCTCTGGGGCTCCCTCAGGGACGGATTTCCGCCCTTCCCAAAGCAGGCAGAGCCGCCAGGGATTCACTCACACCCAGTTCAGCCAACAGAGCCTTGCAGAGTCATCTTGGTCGTCCTGTGCCACCTTGGGCACCTTGACCAGGGGAAGACCCTTTAAGACCTCTGGGGAAGCCGACCTTCTCAGACAGCCTCACCCCACCTGAGCTGCCCCAGGGGGTGGCCACCCCTTCAGGAAATTCCGACTCCTCTACCAGATGGGGCAGGAGTGAGGTGTGTGATGCTGAACTCGGGACACCTCCCGATGAGAGCTTTAGGTAACCTTTTGGAGAGTGCAGGGATTGATCAGCTAGAAGGGGAAGCAAGCCAGGAAGACCTGCAGGGTAGGGAAGGCGCTGAGGGTCAGGAGAGGGTGAGAGCCGGCGCCTTGGAGACTCCCAGGAAACTAGGGCGTGTCACACAGCAATTAGAAGGGGGAGTCAGGGCCAGTGCTGTGGAGTCAGGCCAGAGCCACCCCCAGGACTGGTTTCTTCATCTGTTCGCAAGGAGTTGCTCCCCTGTTGAACATGCTCCGCTGACTCTCCTACCCTCACGCTCCCTGAGAAGTGTCACTCACTTGCACACGGTGGTCAGCTGAAGCAGGGCCCCCTGATGTCCCATCCTAATACCCAGCACCTGCGAGGTGTCCTAACGGCAAAGGCTCTACACGTGCAATCTCCTGGATCGTCCTCAAATGGGATCACAAGAGTCCCGATGACAGGGAGGCAGAGGGACACGTGACCACAAAGCGAACGTTAAGCGGTGTGATGGTGGAAACAGAGGCTGCAGCAATGTGCTCTGCAGATGGACCACAGATGGGGGTTGAGGGGCGGCTGGAACTGCAAAAGGCAAGGAAAGGAGACTGCATTCAGAGCCTCCAGAAGGAAGCAGCGTGTAGATGCCTTGACTTTAGCCCAGTGAAACCGATTACCCGGCTGTTAGCAGAATAACTGGCAGTGTCTTAAGCCACTAAGTTTGTGGTGATCTGTCACAGCAGTGATAGGAAACTAGTACACACACTGTCCACCAGGGCAGTCAGAGTGTTTTCTCCATAGTCAGTACTGGGCAATGAGCAAAAGAGAGCCATTCCTGCCTTCTGAGACTCATAGTTACTCTCTCTCCCCCTCCAGCTTCTCTCGTAGGGTCCCTGTGGCCTGGACTATGCTGCCATTTGTCTCCTAGTCCCTCGCATCCTTCAGCTTCCAGCCCATTCCCTCTAGGAAGCTGTGCTGGGCCTGGGAGATTTCAAATGCACTGGTCCCTCTGCACATTCTTCACCCCCTGGGGCCTAGTGATGCCACCTGTCCCTCAGGTATCACTTCTGCACAGAAGCCTTGCCTGAGCCCCGCAGCAGGTGAGGACGAACCCCTGCCACATGCCACGGTCTCGTATCACACCTAGACTTCTGTGTGTGCATGCACACGTGCACACATGTGTGTGTGCGTACATGTAAGAATAAGATTATCTGTTCAATCCAGGCGCTGATAGTGGGATTAGTCAGCCCTGAAGGCAGGGACGGTGGATGTCTTGTTCACCCCTGAATTCATCCCCACCCTTGGTAGGCATTTCATGGACCCTCTCTGCCCGGACCGCTTTATTTAGCAGCTCTGCCAAAACAAGCCATCCCATCGCTGCTGTGTTGTGGGTTGTATGGTGCATGCTGGTCTTTCCTCTCAACTGCACAAGCTCCCTGCAGGCAAGCACTCCTCTGCCTGCCCACCCACACACCCCAACAGACGCCCTCAAAGAACAGACTCAACAAACACCTCACGTGTTCACCTGGACGAGACCTGTGTCCCTGAAAGTTGGCTGACACAGCCTTTAAAGATGAAGGTCTCTGAATAATCAAATTTTTCACAAAAAAAAAAAAAGACAGCTGATTGGCTCCCTCAGATCTGAGTCAGAAACAGGGACAGTCTGAGCTCAAGTTTAAAAACATAGAAGGAGCTAAAGCCCCAAACAGACTCCAAAGCCTCCAAGGATGAATCTCACCATGACCTTCAGGTCATGGTCAAACCCTTCCAAGACAGAGACTACAGATAAAAGGAAGTCCTGATGAGCAAAGAACCATCTAGGAAAAGCAGAAGCAGGGCGACAGTCACTGTCATCTCCAATTAGCTCCAACGCCATCCAGTTCCCACCCTCAGGCCCCACATGCTGCCCGTTCAAACGCCACCAGTACCAGCTCCCCCTTCCGTTTTCTCCACTGAACCACAAGAAATCATCTCATTCATTTTCTGATTGCTGATGATCTGCTCCTCCCCAGCCCTGCTTCCGATCCAGTCCTTCCCTTGCTATTCCCACAGAGTTTCAAACAGTGACTGGCATGTGGGGTGCCAAAGCATGCAGAATGAACCCTCACCGTGCGTATCCAGAAGACACTGGGGTACAGAGAAAAAGGCCCGCCCCTGCCATCACAGAACTCATCCGGGTACATGTGCCCATATGAGTGTGCTTGCCCCTCTCTCTCTCTCCCCCCACCCCCCGGCCTGCCAGCAGCATTGCCCATGTCATGATGGGCTCACAAGAATGAAGACTCCCCGAGGTCAAGAACAGCCGGCCCCCGTCAAAAACACCTCCCTGGCTAACTGAAAGCTGCCAGACACAAAAGGCTATATATTGTATGATTCC
>PVKE010043661.1:0-13287 GCA_004027555.1 Craseonycteris thonglongyai | reverse complement strand
AGGGAGGGGAGGTGGGAGAGGGCACCAGCATTATGGACACACTCAATGGTTTAGTGTTGACCTGGAGAGGAGGGAGGAGGTGGGAGGGGGGAGGGAAAGTTGTGTGGAGAGGGGGGAGTAGGTACCAGATATATGGGGTTGGAGGGGGACCTGATTCTGGGAGCTGGGCACATAATGCGATGCATGGGTGATGTGATGTGGAGTTGTACATCGGGAAACTGTCTGATTGTTACCAACCAATGTCACCCCATTAAATTTAACAATAAAATATAATAATATTAAAAAAAAAGATATTGTTCTAAAAATAATAATTGAAAATATTTTAGGGATACAAGGATAGCTCAGTGGGTTGAGCACTCATCTTGCAACCCTGGTGTCCAAGGATTGAATCCTGGCCCTGGCCTGTACAGACCCATATGCTGAACTGGGGTGTGCTTCCCATGTGGGAGGACCCTAGCTGGTCCCTGTCCTGTGCAGCCCCAAGCCCACCTATGGAATGAAATTATGTAGAAAACTAATGACTATGATCTCGGCCCTCTCACTTCTCTCTGTCTCTCTCTGTCTCTGTCTCTCTCTGTCTCTGTCTCTCGCTGTCAAAAACAATCAAAATAAATCTTTAAAAAATATTTTATTATATTAAGAATTAAATGTATTGCCTACTTAATACTTAATATTGTAAGTAGCAAATTAGTTGACATATACCAAAGCTGTGCAGTACTGTATAGTTGGAAATCACAGACTTGTAAATACATAATATTAAGGCTTTGATATGGTCATATATAGAGAATCATAAAGTGGAATTATTTCAAGATTGTTATCATACTTAATTCTATAGTTCATCTGTTTTTAAATGTACAAAACAGCCATAATATAGGCAAGCATGATTCACAACATAATTATATATTAAAAGCAAATTGATCTGACTGGTACATTTAATATTCAGTAGAAGAGGATGTATTAGTTAAATAACCAATAATGTGTGCATGGAGGTAGATAAAAACTGTTCATGAGTCAAAGTTATTTTTTTGTGTGTGATTGCATTATATTTAATTGTATGTGTGCATTTCAGTTTAAATCTTAATGGTATATGTGTGAGAAAAATAATAGTTTTATAGTGAGGATATCTAAACCAATAATGGCACATTATAGCTTTAAAATAGTGAAATAACTTCTAACACTTAACATATTCAGCCAAACTACATTTTATCTGTCAGCCTCCACACAGAAAAAATGAATCCATGTCATGTGTTTCAACAGAGGGAATTAAATACAGGGAACTAATTACAGAGGAGTTAGGAGAAGAGGCAGCAGCCCAGAATTGACATTTACAACAGCCTATATCAAATCTAGGGCTGGTGAACAGGAAAGGAGACGGTAGCACCAGGTTTCAGGAACTGGTGCCATTCAGAAGGAGAAAGAAAGAAGAGAACACTTGAGGGTATAGGGAGTTGGGTCCCCCAGGCTGGACCTTGAATGATGGAGAAGGCACCACCTGGCCAGATCTGCAGTCATGAGGATTTAAAGCCACTGCCAAACTTTCTATATGACATCAAGGAAAGGGAGCAAATACATTCTCATTTTTCTACTCCCCAGCCTCACATCCATGCCTCCCATTGGCCAAAACTAGCTCAAAGCCTGCGAGCAAAGAAATTCAGACAATGTCATTTTCAGGTTTTAGCTCCTTGAGATATAAGCACAGTAAGGTTAAGAAAGACATTAATCTGAGAACAAACAGAAAAATGACTGGCACAACTATTACAACTTATATGCAGGATCAGAGAAGGGGCAAGCCAACAAATTTGTACTTCCCTTCATAATAAAAGTTGAATATCCTCATGGATTCTCATGCCAAATCAGAAAGACCTTTTCTAACGATTAACAAAAAATAGTGCAATATAATTGTATAATTTGAAATGACAACCTGGGGTCTGAGTCTTATCACCTAACTTGAAATTTTAAATGTCATTTAAATTACTATTATCACTTTTGAATATGGGAAGAACTTTAAAGAGTATTTGAATCTCCTTATTCCTCCTACTCTTCCAATGCTCATAAATGCCTATCCACTCAAAAATACCAGTTTTTGAGAGGATGTGTCACAAACACATTCATGATCTAACTTCATAAAAGTGGATGTTTTCTTAGCACTTATAATGTAATTTATTTAGTTTGGTACAGTATATGTTAGATTTTCTAGCATAATTTACACACACAGAGCACTTCAGTTTTATGCGATTTAAAAAATTATGCTGGATAAATGTAGGTAGATAGATGGGGTATTTACAGGTAGGTTTATGTGTGTGATTGCTTAACAGGAGAGTGAAGATTAAAACTGACCTGAGGGGAAGCCATGATGGCTCAGTGGGTTAAGCACTCACTTTGCAGCGCCGGGGACTGAGGATCAAATCCCGGCCCTGGCCCTGGCCCGTGTGGACCCATATGCTGAACTGAGGAGTTCCCCCAGTTCAGTTCTCTCTCTCTGTCTCTGTCTCTGTCTCTCTGTCTCTCTCTCTGTCAAAAATAAATAAAATAAATAAATAAATCTTTAAAACTGACCTGAAAGTAGTACATCACCACCGCTCGCGTCGTCCTTCCTCTAATCTCCTATTGTGTATTTTCTTTCCTTCATGATATTCATGTACGTTATTTATTAGTCTCCCATCCATCTTCTCGATCTCCTTGTGTTTCTTCCTCTTTGAGCTTTATTCATGGCATATATCCAGTTGCCAGGATACTCATTTCTCTTCCTTTAATTTCCTATCAAAATACTTCTCCCAGCTGAAACCTAGACATTTCTGATAAGCCTGATGATTCTTATAGCTCTGAGGATCAAAAGTATATAATTGACTAGTTTAGCAGTTTTTAACTCCAGTTTCAACAGTCCCTCAAATGTGTAGTTTAATTAATATTGTATGTGTATATTTTTTCTTAAACTTGAGTAATGCACAGAACTTCTTTGGGGAAGACTTAGTAGTTTGATAAATATTTGACTTATGAAACTAAGTTTTTCTGTAGAAACTTAGATAAAAAATTTATAATTATAATATATCACTGCAAATGTAGTTTATAACTGTTAATCTCTCTTATTAGGACAGCATAACCGAACTTATAAAAGAACTTGTTATAGAAATTATCAGACCCCAAAGAACAAGCTCTTTTAGGCTCCAATTACTGACTCTGTCCCACATTAATAAAAGAATATTGTCTATACTTAAGAACAGAGGGATCTGCATTTTCATAAGATCTGCATTTTTTAAACATATGATGCTTTCAACCTTTGGAAAAAATAAAACAATATGGGAAAAATTAGTGTGCTTTTATCTACTATGGGCTAGGTTTTTTTTTTACTGATTTGATGGATAATGAAAAGAAGCTTAAGAAATAGTAAATATTGATGCATTCTTACAGGCAAAATTAGCCTGAAAAAGTTACTTCTTATGGATGTAAAATGAGCTGCGTCTTAAATGATTTGGATTGGTAGAGTAGAGGGAAGACTATACCAGGCCCATTAAGAATAGACAGACATCAGTATATAGGTAGACTGATCTGCTTGAGATGAATCACTAATTATTTAAATCATGCTTTCAAATCACTCACTGACTGCCAGGATTCCAGATATTATGCAAATATGTGATTGGCTTTTTATTGTTAGAAATGTATTTTACACAACAAAAGAGAAATATAATTACAGCACACATTTAATTACATACGTTAATTTGAAATCTTCGAAGATCAACAGATTAACCTGTGCTGCCTGTCTAATTCGTGGTTGAGTACTCCATGGATGCAGTTTATTTTTTCATTTCTGTGCATATAATTTACATTTCTGAAAGTAAGCTATTGATTAGAAAGCTGTATCTTATCTTTGTACTTTAAATATATAGTTTTGAGAATGGGCACTCCTAAATAATTGCACAACATATTACAAGAATGGTGTGTTTGACTAAGACATGCAAAGTTTATTTATCCAGAACCTGGTCTGGTTGCATAATAATATAATTCTCATGGTATAAAATAAGTGCATATGGTTATTTAAATAATGCTTCCAACAAACTTATATAATTTTACTTGGAATTAAAGACCTGGTATAATCCAGAAATTCTACTTGTAGATATTTACTAAAGATAAATGCAAACATATGTCCACACAGAAACTGGTACATGCATGTTCATAGGAGTATTATTCATAATAGCCAAAACATGAGAAAAATTGAAATATTTATTTACTGACAAATGCATACAGTGGAATATAATTTTGTAATAGAAAATAATGAGTGCTGGTACATGCCATTACATGGATATGATATTTCCAAAATATACCCCACATGATATGATACCATTAATAGGAAATTTCCTGAATAAGCAACTATATACTTATTTAGATATAAAGGGGATTAGTGATTGTCTGTGGTTGGTGGGAAGAAGAGGGATATGGAGACTAGAGAGAAGATCCAGAAGCAAGGTGGGAAAATGAGAACTGAGAGCCAAGGGGCACAGAGCTTCTGTATGGCATAGTGGTAATGTTCTAACTTTGACTAAATGTTGATGATTGCACAACTCTGTAAATGTACTAAAAAATGTTGAATTACATACTTTACAGAGATTAATTTTATGACATACAAATCAGAGACCAACAAAGCATTAAAAATTGAATTGTAGATGAATATTATCAGATATTAGGTTGTTAGTACTTAAAAAAACTTATAAGAAATATAAATTGTATTACCAATTAATTGGGTACTATTGATTAAATTCAAAGCACTATGATGGGTTATGAAGTAATTAAAATAATCTAATAGAATATGTTTTTATGTACAAGTGGCTTATTATATAGTTAAAATAAGGATATATAATTTTGAATTTGCACAGTTCAAAAAACCTTATTGAATACTGTCTCCTTTAAAGATCATTAACTTTCAGCTAGAAACACTAAGAAAAAAAGTTTTCATATTAATAAATCATTGTTATAGGGGAAAGAACCTATATATCTAAAGCATACATGAATCAGCCATGAGAAAGATATTGAAAAAAATCTAGCCTATCAAGTTCAAACATCACTGGACACATGCATTGTAGATACCATTTAAAAGCAGGTGGATATTAAGGACAATAAAATTCTACCAGTAAAGTAAAAAGTGGTAAGTATGACTAAATTCTGATTTAACAGTCATCTAAGCAGTTATAATCACATATTAGTTTATAATAATAATTATTATATAAAATCTCCACAAAATGGCATTCAAGGAAGTCTGATACATAACTAGTAAAAACTATAATTCAATGTTTATAATCAATACAATTTTACATTTTGAAATACTGTTGTTCTCCTCCAAAGCAATGATAATGTCACATTCTTTTTATATCCTAAAACAATAATGATCAAATCCAGTTTCTGCACCTAACAGGTATGGGACACTAGAGCTTAGGAAAAAAAATATTCCTTTTGGCAGTAGTTAATAATCAAAGTAAACATTTCAATTTTATAGAAATGAACATTTAAATTTACAATTTAAATCTCTTATTTATTACAATAAGTATCAATAAGTACTTAATGCTTGCAGCAATGAAGTTCCACAATTGATGACCAACACCCAGCATATACTAAATGGTCCTAAACTAGATCTTTGGTGGTAAAAGTAAAAAAGTAATAAGGGCACTTTACAGACATAACTTTTTATAATCCAAAAGCAATTTTAAAGGATAGATAATTTTATTTTCATTTAAAAGATAAGAAAACTGAGACTTAGAACATTCTAACAGCTTGCACACATTACACAATTAAGAGAAGCAGGTCTATCTGACTACAACTCTCTTGTTCTTTCACTGTATTCCATGTTTTTCTCAGTCAGGAAATAATACTCTGACCACATGATGTCAATTGAGGGTCACGAAAATCTCTCACTGAGTTGATGGTCAGAACCAGTAACTAAAATAGACAGTCTCAGAAAAAGATGATTTCTTAGATCAAATGAATTTATCAGGGTTTT
The DNA here is from genome assembly GCA_004027555.1 of Craseonycteris thonglongyai. NCBI lineage: Eukaryota > Metazoa > Chordata > Mammalia > Chiroptera > Craseonycteridae > Craseonycteris > Craseonycteris thonglongyai. The sequence goes on along the minus strand of PVKE010043661.1, from coordinate 7,301 downwards.
TGCCGGCAGTCAGAAAAAAGGGGCTTAAAAATGAAATGTGGGGGGAAGCCGGGATGGCTCAGTGGGTTAAGCTCTCACTTCGCAGCCCAGGGGACCAAGGATCGAATCCCGGCCCCAGCCCGTGCGGACCCATATGCTGAACTCGGGAGTTCTCCAGTTCAGTTCTCTCTCTGTCTCTGTATCTCTCGCTCTATCTCTGTCTCTGTCAAAAACAATTAAAAAAAATAAAAAGTAAATTAAAAAAAAGAAGAAAATGAAATGTGGGGTGAGGCTGTTTTGATGACGAGGAAAGAATTCAGTGTCCAAGGCTCTGCCCATTGTTGACAACCCTAAATGAAGTGTCCCTATGAAAGATCTTTGATGAGCCCGAAATTCAGATGCTAGTGAAATACAGAGGTTCTAGGAGAAGTAATATCCCTTTTAAAGCAGTATAGCAAAATCACACATGCTTATGATTTTGTAAAAAAATATTTGGTATAGATTACCAGCTTGTACAAAGGGGCATTACTTCTGCCAGACTCTGTAGTGGAGAGTCACTGGTAAATTTCTTTGGTGTTTGGAGGAGTTCTTTAGATGCCAAAGAATATTATGTGTTCTACATATTTCATCAGTAAGAGAAATTATGAACATTTCTAGTATAGATATGCTCATTTCAACTGCCTAAATTGGAGAGAATACTGTAATATGTCAAAATAAAAATGCTAAAATATTTATTATATATAATAATATTGCAGGCTTTGAATATCATGAAACAGGCAATTAAATAGGTGCTACCACAGCTTCACTAGAAATGTCATATGTCAATACAAAAGAAAACAAAAATATTTATTCCTGTGAAGTAATTATTTTCACCATTTACAGTGGTGATAACCTATTAGAAACAGTGATAGCTATTTAATTGGGAATAAATAAACAAAAAATGAAAATGTTTTTTGCAATTTGACATATTTATAAATTGTCTACTTTTAGTTCTCAGGCTTTCTGTTGTGCCAGAAATATTAGTATATCCTAATATTACTAGCTTCAGTTGTCAACTTCAAAAATATCATATTAGCTTTCCACATTTCTAACATATCTTAATAGGGAGTGAAGAGTAAAAGTTTCTCAAGGAGAAATGTGAAGTCACTCAAAATTTTGAATCTCCCATCAGATAACACCAAAGCACAGAGATTTATTTATTCTGAATATGGAAATTTTATGTTGAAAAGAAACATTAAATAGAAGCTGTATAGTTTATCTATATAGGGCAGTCATTGCCCAGTCTTATAAATTCACTCATCTCTAATTTAATTTCTAGATATGAATAATGATAAGTAACATTATTCTCATTTTAAAGATAAGAAAATTGAGGAAGCCAGGATGGCTCAGTGGGTTCAGTTCTCGCTTTGCAGTCCCTGGGACTGAGAACCATGTCCCGGCCCCAGACCGTGTGGACCCATGTGCTGAACTGGGGTGTGCTTCCTGTGTGAGAGGCTCCCAGTTCAAGTCTCTCCCCCTGGTTCAGCCCTTGGCTGTAGGGTACACACCTCCCATGCAGGAGGCCCCCAGCTCAGTTTCTGACCTGTGCGCCCCCCCCCCACCTACGTGGAACAAAACCATGTTGAAAAATTGATGATATACAACTATAGAGACTGTTCTGGGCCCTCGCACTTCTTTCTGTCTCTCTCTGTTTCTGTCTTTCTTTGTCTTTGTCAAAAACAATAAAATAAATCTTATTAAAAATATATGAGAAAATTAACTCTTACAAAATTCAAATAACCCATATTTATCCGTAACTTGTTTTGGGTTCCTTCCATATATTATTATTAATTCTCAACAACCTTATAATGAAGGATGCTTGTGATCATGTTACAAATGGGGGATGTTCTTCTCAAAGTGATTAAGCACATTTCTCTTGGTTGAACCATAATCTGTCTGCAACATGAGTATTGGTGTTTAGTTTCTTCCAGAATTTCCTTGGGGGTTGTATTTAATTTGAGCTTAAGAGAAGAAACAGGAAGACTACAGTCAACCTAAAGCTCACCATGTGTAATTGCACTCACCTAAGCTCAAGAATGAGTCTTTTAGTAGCCTGACCTTGAAAAACTGTTAGAAAAACTGAGTAATTTGAAAGGAGAATGTATTTGTCATTATATTAGCTATCAGCTACTCTCAATGAATATCTAGTAAGAATGGAGGCTTTGTCCATCTTGTCCACTTCACAATTCTTAGCATCAAGAAAAGAGCCTAGTGAAGAGTAAGGATGTTCTCAATCAGCATTTATTGAATATTGAAAGAATAAATAGATGTTACTATATTAGAAGGCAGAGGGAGGACGTTGGATAAAATATTTCCAAGTTTTCTAAACCTAACTGGTCTAATTCTCACCACTGTCTGTGATTTGCTATTAGATAGGGATTTCATGGAATAGTTGCCCAATTATCACTGTCATTTCCTTAGGGGTTATCAAAGGTTGGAAACACCAGTTAGAAGTCAGAGCAATTAAGGGAAACATTACAAGAATATGTACATTTCTTGGTTGGAAAATATGTACATTTAGATTGTTACCCTTAAATTCTGAAAACATATTGCTTAGAAACTAAAAGAATAAGTTACTAATAAATGACTTATATTTGCTCCATTACTCTTTAGATCTAGTTGGAAGGTAATCATTGTAGGTGCCTTGCCAATATTCATTCCATTACTCTTGAGGCCTGTCTACTTTGACAATATTTGTTCCATTACTTTTAAGTACAACCTCATGATAGAGTGAATATTGGAAAGGTATAGGCACCTACCAGAGGTAAGAATTTTCAGGAAAAGAACGAAATAATACTTATACCCTAATATTGCCTTTAAAAATATTTTTTCTTTCTTACCCTCTCTCTTATTTTAAATGTACATAAAATGATGATACATTGAATATAAATAAGCCTACTTCGACTCTTACTTTGACTCTTTTGAAACTGAAAGTGTAGTCCAATACAAAGGTATCAGAATTTATTGAGAAGCTTGCATTTATTTTTGTAGTTATGTCATTTGAATTTTCTACTTGTTGTTGATAGCCCATCATTTGAACATTATGTGCTAAATATCACCCACTTGTTTCTGCAGGTCTACTATCTACCCTTATCCCTGATATTTACCTGGGGCTCATTTTCTTCTGATAACTGGTGGTGTTCACCCAAACAGGCAGCCTTGTTAGGTTAACAGAGGCGGTAAGGAGACCAAGGTCAGGATATTTTTCAGTATCGATTCCTTTGGCACTCTCTGGGTCACCACCGACTGGCTGTGTCTTGTGCTAAAGATTGAGGATTCTTTCAATACTATGTTATCCATTTAGTGCTCTACTTTTGGATTTGTGTAACAGCCCCCTCCCATGTCTCTGTAGGCCTAAGGGCTTTACCTTTATTTACACTAGTATACTGCACTATCCCTTATTTTATGGAAAACAGCCCTTTGTAAAACACCCTCCTTTTGCAATAGGAATTTTCCTCAAACAATGTAATACCTCAAACCCATTAATCTGAGTGTGTCATCTCTTTTAATCTACTAACCTTACTGGTAAACATTGCATCCTTTTATCTTTCAGAATCCTACTCTTCTTTTTCTTTGCTTTCTTTGTCACTCTCATGACAATAACTTCTAGTTTAATTCATGAGTCTGAACCACAAGAACAAAGTCTGTGTTTGATTCAAAGATGTTTAAATCGTCAGGTGAAATTGGAAATGAATATGCTATAATAGATAAAGTGGCCTAGAAAGAATATACAGACTGACAGAATGGCTAAGGACAGAATAGTTATAGCTAGCACTATATTTATTGAACACGTTCTATGCCTATTACATTTTCTAAATGTTTTCTCGAATTTGATTTAATCCTCAGTATATTCAGAGCTAAGTACTATTATTATGCCAACTTTACACCTTAGAAAAAGATGGCACCATGTAATTAAACAGCTTGTCCATCTCACCATCTGATAAAAAGTGGAACCAGGATAAAAACACAAGTAGTGTGACAGTTTCATTCTGGATACCTACACAATAATGTTTATATGCTGACAAAACACCTGAAAATGTGAACAGGTCCAACATGTTTATTTAGCCTTCTCTATCTTCATTATTTTCTGTTTGAATTGATATTTTCATCCAATCACTAAAACTAAATTTTTTTTTTAACTAATATTTTTTCTCACAATTTCTGTATTTTTTTCTTAATCTTTTTTTTTTCTTTATTGTTTTTGACAGAGAGAAAGAGAGAGAGAGAGAGAGAGACAGAGAGAGAACTGAACTGGGGGAGCTCCCCAGTTCAGCATATGGGTCCGCAGGGACTGGGGCCGGGATTCGATCCTCGGTCCCCGGCCCTGCAAAGTGAGCACTTAACCCACTGAGCCATCCCGGCTTCCCCTAAAACTAAATTTTTACTCCTTCTTTATCTCCAAATATCTCCACTTATATTACCACAACACTAGTTTAGGACTTAATTGTTTTACCCACAGATCTAAGAGAGGATCAGAAATCCACATGAAGGAATGAATGAGACTGTGGCTAACCATGCAAGCCAGACATTACCTCAAGTATATGAGTTTGACATTCATTATGTCATCTTAAGTGTTTTTTAAATATCGATATGTGTTTTAAGGAAGTGTATAAAGTAATTCAGGATATGACTGTGCATTTATATTTTACTTCCTTTTTCATACTAAACATTAAAATATTTAAAAATAAAACTCAGCACTTATGGATAATTAATATTTGCTTTAAAGAAAAGCTACACCTAAGTTCATACATTAATTAAAACACAAGGACAGACCATGAATGCACATAAAAAGATGGCCAGATTTGAAAGTTAGTTTATACGAGGTGGAAATATTCTCTCCTAAAATTTTATGCTTTGTAGAATGTTCAGAATTCATTAGGATCTGTTAAATCAATGCACTTTTTGGAGTAATTTCTGGGAGAATCTAAAGGTATAAGAGATGTTTGTCCTTCTGACTTATAAGTATAGTATGTATTTTATTCTTTGTACACAGAAAACACTTATATTAGACTCTAGAAAATAGAGATACTAAAATTTAGAAAGGCAACCAAGTCAAGATAATTCAGTGTTATTTCTCTATTCTTCTGCTATACTGGGTCCCCACAGAAATCACTACCTTGAATGATTTTGAGATTATTACAGATGCATTTTCAGTTTTGTTCTTAAATGTGTATCTCCTAATAAAACAAATTATAAAGTATATTTAAAAAGTACCTTAAGTACAACATTTTGTTTTAATTTAAAGGACACAAATACTAAGTGTAACTTTAATTAAAGCATTAAAATAAATTACAAAGGTAATTCCCATGTGTAAATCTCAAACATTTTTTATAGAAGTATTTGATCTTTTAAGACTGAAGTAATTGGGATGCCAGAATAGCTCAGCAGTTGAACTCTTGCCTCACAATCATGGGGTGTGGGTTTGATTCCTGGCCCCAGCTCACACAAACCCATATGCTGAATGGCAGAGCTAGTACTTGCCAGGATGACAGCGTTAGGAATTTTTCCTCACATGGCCCCACATCCACTTGTGTGGAATGAAACCATGTCACCATTAATGATGTACAATTATGGAGACTGCTCTGGGCCCTCCCCACTTTTCTCTCTCTCTTTTTTATCTTCTCTCAAACAATAAAATAAATCTTAAAAAAAAAAAGACTAAAGGTATTAAATATATATGTATTTCTCAAAAACCAATTCATGATCAATAAGCATATTAGGTTATATATAATCTTATTACAATTTTTAAATTTAAAATAATTGTACTTGCTAATATATGATTAATACTCATTTTTATGCAAATTAAATACTCATATCTACCTGTGTTATTAAACTAATGAAAAGAAACCTGATATGAATGTGCAAAGTAGGATTAATCTAAGTTTCAGCCCCTGGTGAACTCTTAGATCTGAAATATATACAGCACAGTTTGCTTTGGAAATTCTGGGCACTCCAAGTTTACAAACATGCAAAAATCTTATTTCTACTCATATATCATTGTGTTAATAACAGAGCTTAAGCTCATCCACATCACTTGGATTACTATCTACTCCTTAGTTTCGTATGATGAGTACTGCGTCTGCTGTCTAGAGAATCTTACTAGTTTTGAGACTCTGTTCTTCATATCATCTGAAAGCTAAATGTCTATCTTAGTTCAGCTAGAACAAGAGAAAATTATCCGAAAGTAAACTTTTGGTAGAAAATTTGGTCTACTATGAGAAAAGAAAATGAAGTGTCAAAGAATAACTATAGTTTGCATTAGTATAGTTATTATTGCTTTACTATAAATGATAATTATCTACTTGTGATTTATCTAAACTATTAAATTTAGGAGATTAAATAAAGTAAGAACCCTGGAAATCATTTTAAATTTCTCTCCCTTATTACCACTACTGCCCTAAATACAGTGAGTCACAGGATATCATTCACTCTGCTTCTCACTGTTCTAATTCATACATATGTTGGCAATACTGCTGTGGCCTAATAACTGGTATCAGATAGTAGACTGGCTGCTTTCCTATCCACCTTTCCCAGTGCTGTCATTGAGTATACGGTAGTATTCCTGGCTTGAAATATATCAGTAGCTCTCAATGGGCTGTAATACAAATTTATCATACATATAGAATATCTTAGTATATATGTGTAGGACACAGACCAATGGCTCCTTTTACACTAAGGTTACACATGATTTTTATTTTGTTCTCATTTTTTATCTACAAGTAATTGTATGCTGCTTTGTATAAGAAGAAAACAAAGTTTAAAAGACTTTAAAAATTCCTCTTGAGACTAACCATATTAGGGAAGAAATATTTTCAGTGACAATGACAGACCATTTTGCTTAGTCAATCTTACTGTTTCTAGTCTCAAGCCAGGCATTTTGTCAATTCATTCTCAGATCATCCTTAAAGCCTCAATTAAGAGCATACATACTTGGATTTTCCTAAGCCCTGGAGACTTGTTATGGGGTAGTTTTGGAGATAGGGGACACATGTTTTATTTAGTACTGTGTATCTGGAAGTAGGTCATAAGTTTCTTTTATTTGTCATGCTTTTTCATTGCATATTTCTCCCACCTTTTCTTCCTTCTAAGTTAAATGTAACTATTATTGTGATTTCTTGCTAGTGGTTAGGAAGTTAGATTCTGCAATATTATTTTAATAGTTACCCTTAAGAAGTTTAAAGTTAATGAGTATCTCTGTACTCTAGAAAAATATAAACTCTTTAGAATAGCGTTGAATTGTTTTGCTAATATACTGCTAAGAAAATTGTAAAAAAAAATTGTAT
>PVKE010043659.1:0-13288 GCA_004027555.1 Craseonycteris thonglongyai | reverse complement strand
AAATTGTCATCTGGTACAAAATTTGTGTTTTGATTTTTAGTTGCTGCTGAAAGCATCCCTGCTGACACAAACCTAAGGCATAAAAGAGGCTAAGTGATTTTTTCCTGAAGTCACACATACAGTTAAGTAAAAAAACCAGCTTTCAAGTCAGGTCCATGTGATCAGAAGTCTGTGTCCCAAACACTTTTTTGTATTACCTCCCTGTGGCCACCTGGGGAAATTCGTCATTAATCTTCTGAGAATGTGTGTACTTTTTCTGAGCTTGCTTGGACTTTCTTAATAGGTTTCAGTTTCTGTCACTATTTTCTTTGCAATGTTGTTCTTTCATTGGAGCCCTTTGATTGGCCCACTATCTCTAGTGTTTCTCCCCACTCCACCCCCAGTGACCAGACCACTTTCTCCAAATCCTGGTAAGGAGTGTAAGGCTACCTCACCTCACATGAATCTCTCAGAATTTGTAACAACACACCCACTTGTGAATCCATCTCTGTGCAGACACCCCTGTGGTCACACGGACTCCTCAGAAATGGCACAGCTGTCTTGATTTGGCTAAGTGATCATTCTTCCTCAAGACGTTGTGATTTTGGCTGGTGCCTTCCTTTTTCTTAGTCCTTAATAGGCCAGATTCCAGAATATTCCCTCTTTCCAACCAAGCCTTAAGATTCTGTGCCTTTCAATTGAAGTGGGACTTGGCTGGGATAGTATGTTTGTTATGATCAAAGATGAACCATGTATAGCACTAACTATCATCCAAGGCACTGTGTGATTAAAGAACTGTAATTGATGTCTAAAAAAATTCAATTGCTGTAAAAAGTAGATTAATGCAGATCTCACTGACACAAAGAAGAAAAGAGAGAGAAATTAATACTGTGGATGGGAATATCACATCTTGTTTTAAGGCAGCTTCTAAGAACCCACAATAGTTATGTTCTCCCTCTGCCCTGCCTCCTATCTTTATGTCCTAAAGGTTTGTGTTGGCTTCTCTTAACATTTGGAGTTTTTGCTTGGTGAATTTGAAAAATGGAGACACAAATAGCTGGCGTATTGAATTGCTCCAAGGACATAATGAAGTTATCTTGGCAGATGAATCAAATGATAGTTCTTAAGCAAAAATCAGGAAATTAATCCATTGTTTATATAGCATTGCCAAGAGTCACATCTTTTAAAATTTCAAAGGAGAGTCTAACTGCCTAGAAACCTTGATAAATGTATGTTGACATCCTAAAAAAGGGTGGCCATTCAATTACTTCCATACTATATCAGCTGAACCAGGAGATGAAAAGCATATGGTTGGAAAAATGACCCTAAGTTCATGAGGCCTTTGAATGTTTCTGAAATATTTGATAGTAATATCCTTTTTGAGTTTGTCTCAAAGCATTTTCTTTCAAAAAAGAAATATGAAAGAGGAGGATTAGCCTAAGTTAGGAATCAATTCAGATAAAATACACAAATTCATTCATTTATTCATTCATTCAGTTAATTATAAATCCTGAAAATATTTATTGGACACTCATTTTAGTATAGACTCTCTGTTGGGCTTTAAGTTGACCAAAATGTACGAGAACAGGTGTTTTTTTTGTTTGTTTGTTTTTTTTAAATTACAGTGTAGTAGTGTATGGGGGAAGGGGTTAGAACTGTACAAATTCTTAGACTCATTATTGATAAGTGCCCTGCCAGAGGCTGGGAAGATGATGTGGGAGCAAGGAGAATGAACTAAACACTCCAGGGAAAGAGACAACAAGAAAACGATGCATGGACAAAGGGACAAAAGAAGAGTGTGTCTTCATTATACAGAGAAAGAAAGAATTATAGGATAGAAGAAGGCGATCTGGAGCCACGAAGCAGCATGTAGGGCTTTGGTGACATTAGCTCAGTGGCCACTAGAGGAAGGGACAGGATAAGAGACTGGAAAGATCAGTCAAGCCAGATCAGAAAGTGCCATGGATTCAGATGTTTGATTTTATACTCTGAGTCATTGAAAGACTGTATTGTACTAAAGGATTCTTTAGAAAACTTGCTTGGTAGTAGAAGAGAGGAAGGGGAGAAGAGAAGGCTATGCATTCATAATAACTAGCGTGAGTACATGCTTTTCAGTTTTCACAGACATCTTCCGGTAAGATGGCCCATTTCTGAAGAACAGTCTCTCTACTGTTTTTTATGTACATGGTCCAGGTGGGAATGACTTCACTCTTTGGGTCTTGGGGAGAGCATGAGACCCAGGCCTGGCTGACAGTACACAGCTGCTGAGACAAGTAGTGTAAAATATAGCAAATCATTTCATTACTGAGTCCTCAGTGTCCTCTGTTGAGAAAGGGGAACATACTTTTCCATTCCATACAATTTGTTTTGAAGGTGAAAGATGATAATTAAAATCAAAACACCAGAGTGATGGGTACCTAGTGGGTCTGTGATAGATATTAGTTGAATTTAATTTTCTCATATGTACCTTGAGGAGCAAAGGAGACAATATACGTATATGAAATGCTTTTACGCAGAGATATTCCAATGTTATTTTTTTTCTGGATAGGGATAGTGTTGAGGGAAGAGAAGGGAGGGAGATTATCTGGATCAATCTAAACTTTTTGATTAGCATATTCATTTATACCTTAATCCATTCCAAAAATGAAATTGTGTCATTTATAGATGAGGAAACTGAGGCCCCAAGGGAAGATGGTCTCAAGTACAAATGGTTTGCTAGTCAAAGAGCAGTATAGCTGGCCCCTCATGGTCCAGGTCGTGGACTTTCTCCTATACTTTCTTCTTTTAGATTATATTACAATGTGTTTAGAGACAATCACCTGAATTTACCCCTAGAAAAACTGTTTGGTTTTACTTCTATTGTTGAACAGTTGGAGTATGTGTCTTACATATGTACTCACAATATAATATTCAAATATCTTATAACCAAACTGGTTATGGAACCTCCAACCTTGTAGGTAAATTCAACTACCCCTAGTTTAAAACAGTTTTAGTATATGAAGGAATAAGGGTAAGAATATTCAGTGAGCAATTGCAAGAAGCCATGCATTTAATACTTATGAATGAAATACTACAGCCATTACCATTTTATCGATGAAAACACTGAGGCACAGAGAGGCCAACATACTTGTCTATGCTTACACAGCTATTTACTGGTAAAGCTCAGATTTGAATCCAAGAGGTCTGATCCCAGATCCCTTTTATTCATTTCTAATTTAAAGAAAACAAAAAATGGGACCAACCTGTGAAAATCAGCTAGGATATTGATTTTAAGATAATTTTGGCAATAAGTCCTATTTTTTCACCCAGAGATTTCCCCAGAAATCCTTAAACTAACCTCTAACAGGTTAGTTTAGTCCCAAGAGATTTCCCCAGAAATCCTTAAACTAACCTCTAACAGGTTAGTTAGTCCCAAGGTTCTACCTGGGACCCCTTAGGAATGTCTGAGCCAGAAAGGGGATGGGCAAGGTACGATGGCTTGGCTCTCTACCAAAGTGTACACATGACCTTGAACTGGAATGGGCATGCCTGAGGAGTGATTTCTTCCTCGGGCACAAATCTCAAAGCCTACCTCCTAATTTTTTTCCTTGACTATTTTGCTCACTCCTCAATCTAATCTCTCTTGCCCACCAATTGTGTCTGTCTCAGACAGGCAGGGGGGAATGGGAAACTGAAATATGATGGTGTGAAGATAAAGTGAAAGGCTTTAAGGAAGGATTCGGCTACCCGAAGAATTGTGCTTGACTATAATGGAGAAATGCTCTAGGACAGGGTTTCCGACCCCTGGGCCATAGACCGTTAGAGGTCCATGGCTTGTTAGAAACTGGGCTGCATGGCAGAAGATGAGCAGCCGTCCAGAGAGGGAAGCTTCACCCATGTCTGCAGCTGCTCCCTATTGTTCAGATGACTGCCTAGCTCCACTTCCTGTCTAATCAGTGGCCGCACTGGAGTCTCATAGAGACACAAATCCTATTGTGAACTGTGCATGAGATGGGTCTAAGGATCACAAAGGGATCTAGATTGGACTGTCTAGTTGCAGGAAAACAAGCCCAAGGCTCTCATTGATCCTGCATTATCACGAGTTGTATAATTATTTCATTATATTACAATGTAATAATAATAAAGCACACAATGAATGTAATGTGCTTGAATCATCCCCAAACTGCCCCCTCCATCCCACCCCCGCCCTGTACATGGAAAAATTGTCTTGCACAAAACCTGTTCCTGGTACCCATAAAGTTGGGGACCACTGCTCTAGGATATGAAAGCACAGGGATTTGAGATTTTATGGGGAACACAAATCTTCCTTCTCTGTGTGTTGGAGGGAAAGGGGCAGAGAGCTGAATCTTCTTTTTCTGTATCATTCACCAATGTTGCTTCATTCCGTTTGAAAGGGGCAAATTGATCCTAAGAAGTAACAGAGGACCTAGGGCCTCACAATATCTTTTATGAATAGAGGATAATACGTCCTTTGACAGTCCAGGTCACCAGGATTATTCGAGAGATCATCGCTAGAGTAGTGACCTAGGAAATACACAGAGAATAACTTCTTTTGTATTCAGTAGGAGCCCAAATTCAATCCATTTAATTTAAAACCGAAGAATCACACCCATTCCTGTAATGTAGTGGAAATCCAACGTCTATAATGTTGTAGTATACCACATTGCTGACAGTTTGACAATAAAAAATTGTACATGCTGTTCTTCCAAGACTCATTTTTATGTCAACTATTCATTCACTTTAAATATCGTTTATATTCCCTTGGTAAGCAATGAATGTTTTTTGTATCTCCACCGGCTGTTTCATCTAATCAGCTTTCTCCGACAAGTGGACAGAAAACATTTGGTGACTAGCCTGTGATAAAAGCTGTCAGGAGTGGCCGAGAATGCCTTTCTTGCTTACTTTATGCAGTCATGGGAGAAATGAGGTATGCATGTCATACCGAGGGCATCTCATTTGGAGACTTAACTGGTGCTTTTGAAACAATACTAATTTTCTAATTAGAGTCTGTGTAGACCACGGAGCTTCTAATGAAGGAAAATCAGGCATGAATTGCATTTAGCTGAATTCCGTGAAGCAGGATTAACAGTGCACAGGGTGAAGGAAACTGACGCCAGCTGTAGTCTTTTATGGGTTGTTAGAGCCAGAACGTAAAGATTGTTTAACCAGATTCCTCACTTTATAAAGAGACGAGATGCAGAGAGGGAAATGGTTTTCCTCATGTTGGCTCCCAGTGTTCCTGCCCCTCTTTTTATATACCGGTATTCTTCCATTTGGAGTTGATGTCAGTGTTCCATTTCACATCAATATTTATTGATTTACAATAATGGCACCACATGTATTTGATGTGGTTTTTTTTTTGTTGTTGCTGCAATGGGGTTTATTAGCTTGTTATTTTTATTTCAGGTTTGCTTTATTTCAGTGACTTCCTTCCCACTTTACAAAATGGTTTTATCACAAAATGCTGAACTGGAGATAGATGCGAAGTTTTACTTTTATACCATTTGTATTTTCTCAATTGGCTTAGAGATTGGAATGTTATATTACAATTGCATTGTTTTTCTTTACCCAGAATGTGTCAGAATGCTCAGGCTTTGCATATATCTCTAAATAGTTCTCAGGCTAAAGGTCACTTAGGAATTATCTAAGCCCTCACCAATAGCATTTTACAATGAGAAAATTTAGACTTAGTTAATTTAAATTAGGAGCCACAAAATCAGATATTTACACGATACAGACAGAGATTCTTGCATAAGACAGTAGGACTAAGTTACTGACATTTCAACCAAACAGCCAACATTACATTCCATTTAAAATACTGAGTGTCTGAGCATTAGGCCATCATTGGAAGGCAATGTACCTAAATAGCTTCCCAGTTTTGACCGTGATTTACACACTATGTGTGATACATAAGCCACTACTGGGAAGTTAGGATTAGGATCCAGTTCTTCTAAATCTCAGGGCAAGACTCTTTCTACTACATTGTAAGATTTAGTCCATTTTCCAACTGCTCCTTTATTTCAATCACACCATCTGTATTGATGAGGACAGAATTTTTTTTTTAAGATTTATTTTATTTTACTGTGTTTTGACAGAGCAAGTGACAGAGAGAAGGGGAAGGGCCCAGAGCAGACTTCATAGTCATACATCAATAGTCTTTAACATAGTTTCATTCCACACATATGAGTGGAGGGACATGCAGGATGGGAACTGGGCTGGGGGCCTCCCACATGGGAAGATCGCCCTGGTGAGAACTGAATTTGGGCCTCCCACATGGGAAGCACACCCCAGTTCAACATATAGGTCCACATGGGCCAAGGGATTCGATCCTCATACCCCAGGGCTGCAAAGTGAGAGCTCAACCCACTGAGCCGTCCCAGCATCCCAACACATGGTTCTTAATTTTATGGATCTCAAATCCAGTGGAGGAAACAATAAAATATGCAAGCGATTACAACATAGAGGGTGGTGGGTGCTCTGAGAGATCCAAGTGCAGGAAACCCCTGGGAGCAGAGAGAAGCACAGATCTGGGGACTGGTGACCACCTTTGAGAGGCACTACAGTTATCCAAGTTCTGAAGGATATGCTGATTATTTTCTCAATAAAGCAAGATTCTTAAGGCATTAGGAATAGCGGGGAGTGCATGTGCAAGGACCCAGAGGTAAGAAAGAATGCAAATGAAAAACAGAATGAGTGAATGTGTCAACTTAGCCACCTGCATGAAATTCATTCTGACTGGAGCAGAGACTGAGAAGTACAAAGTGATGAGAGACCAGGCTGGAGATATGAACAGGGGCCTGGTTTGCTGCACCTTTTCTCTTTCCAGCACATTTAGCGACTTCTCTGAGCACATAAGTCAGGCTGCCCAACATTTCTAATTAGGAAAACTCTGCTGCTTTTGTTGCCTGGGTGCAGCCAGAGTTGCTAATGGGCCTTGCTGTGACCGTTGATTTTGGAGGAAGGCAGAGTCTTGAAGACTGTCAAGGAGTCATTGACCGTGACTCAGTTAATGAGGCCTGGGCACTGGGTACTGAGTTTGCAAAACAGAAATCCCTCTGCCAACAGACAATATAGCTCTCCAAAAGGTGTGAGCCCTCAGCTGCTCGCCAATATTCTCTATCACATGCTAGAAGGGGAAATACCCCATCAGGGCATCCTGGTAATTCCGTGTTAGGTACAGACATGGCAATCCGCTTCTAGGCTTGTTTTATTGAGCCACGCTTGCTTTACGAGAGGGGTATACTTTCTAATATTTCTGCAGCTTGACTTAAAACTCAAGTTTGTTAATGCTCTCAGCTAAGCGCAATAAAACACAATAATCGGGCTGATTAAATTCAAGGTCAAGCACTATATATGTATGACATTGAATTGGTTATTTGCGAGTTCCCAAGATTTCTACATGTAGCTGCAGAAGCTACCATTGACAATGACATAGCTCTGAGTAAAGGGAAACCAGATTGGGTTAGAATATTTAAGACTCATTTATTGAAACACTTCTGTAGAGTAGCACCCCGATCCACTGTGGAAGACAAGAGACACAGGATGACTTCAAGGGATACATTGTTTCAGGGAATATTTTCACCAGAGACCAGGGGAGATTCCTTGTCAGGCCACAAATTAGTTAATGTTTCCTTAAAAAATGCAGTGAGTAAAATTTTACTCTTCTTTAAGTCAGATGTTAAAGTTTTTAAAAAACACATTGTATTTCTGTTTTTTAAAAAATAATAAAACATAAGATTTTACATGCACTAGTTTCATTTTCTGATGAAACTCTCTTTCAGAGTGGGTTAAATGGTGTTGCAGGCTAATTTGTGCCCCCCCCCCCCAAAAGATATATTGAAGTCTAACTCCCAAAACCTCAGAATGTGTTCTTATTTGGAAATAGGTTTGTCGCAGGTATAATTAATTAAGATGAGGTCGAACTGGAGTAAGGTAGGGCCTAACCCGGGGGTGGCGAACCTATGGCACGCCTGCCCAAAGTGGCACGTGGAGCAATTATTTCGGCACACGGAATTATTGTTTTATGTTATAAAAACATCCTGTGCCTCTTATAGACATAAAAATAATCAATACCTCTATCTTACTCGATGGGTTGGCACGCGAGTCAAGGGAGTATATACTCTTATTTCATAAACTTTGGCACTCAATTGCCAAAAGGTTCGCCACCCCTGGCCTAACCCAATATAAATGATCTCCTTATAGTTAGAGGGGAGGGGAAAACATAGGAAGAAGGCCATATGAACATGGAGGCTAAGATTGGGGTGATGTGTCTACAAGCCAAGAAATGGCCAGAATCCCAGCCCTTGGCAGAAGGCAGGAGAGAGGCATGGGGCAGTTGCACTTAAATCCCTCAGAAGGGACCAATCCTGCTGGCACCTTGATTTTGGGCTTATAGCCCCCAGATCTGTCAGACAATAAATTTATGTTATTTTAAGGCACCTAGCTTGTGGTACTTCGTTATGGCCTCCCTAGGAAACTAAGACAAGTGGTCTGAGCGGAACCGGAAATTCCTTCCTCACAATGGCCCCCAAGTGTGGAGGGGTAATTTTGAGCACCTGGTCCCTGTGTGTGTTTTCTGACATGAATTTGCCTCTTTTTAACAGGCAGTTTGACGGGGTGCATGTGCAGTTAGAATTTCTCTCACACTTGGGGCACTAAAAATGGATTTCTATCTCTTAATAAAAATGGTACAAAATGGAAAACACTCAGAAATTCTCATGATGTTGTATAATGACTGCATAATGGCTGTGGCTCATCTTTTATTGTCTCTCCTGATTATAACATGTTGCTTGAATTAGCTTCTGGCACTACGATGTTCTTGGTCTCCTCTACCATGCTGTCTTCACGGCAGTTCATTAAGATCGTATGTTCACAGGTGAAGGAAAGCCATCCCAGAACAATGCCCTGGGCCTCAGCCTCCCAGGTGGGGCTGTCCCGGGTCCGTGGTGCATTCTGATCCTCGGTCTTCCTACTGATTGAGAACAGATGGGCACCAAATTCTTAGACGCCTAGACAACTCCTTGTGTTTGACAATTTTCCAAGACAAGACAGGAGATGATAGTTTGTGTTAGCTTGGCAATGGCACTGAACTAGTAAAATAATGACAGCCAGTATATTGTCATAAAGTTCAAGGATACCCATTGTTGGCACTATTACCCCAACAACAGAGTCTACCAATTAAATGTACTAATTTGGCTTCTACTTTGTGTTAAAATTGGCCTTGTTGTTGGCTTCATTTTATTTTCAACTAGATAGCCACTCCTTGGATTAATTTGTTGTATTGTATTAGATTAAAACAAAACCTGTTTCATTTTAATTTAGATAATGACAATCTAAAAATTGAAATAAACTCCAGTTTACTACAGCCTGATAATATTTGTTTTCAGTGAAACAAACATCATACAATTCTCCTTATGCACAAAGTTGTCCTTAACCAATGGGGTGGCTTTAGTAATGAGCTCCTCCAAAGCTGTGGAGAACGTAGCCCTCACATGACATTCATGATGACATCAGTTTGTTTAAATTGTGACACCAAATCCATTTTTCTGATGTTATAGTCACCCAGCCTTTTTACACTGTCAGATGAGTGTCTGATGTGGCATCCCCCACTTCTTTAGAACAAAACCAGCTGCTATAAAAGACCATTACATGAACTATAAAGGAGCAGGTGAAACAGAGAGGAACACATGCTTATTCAAATATGTTGGGTAAGAAGACCACAGGGTGTTCCTTGCTTGGTTTTAGAAGGTGGACAGTTTATTCACAAAAAAGTCACAGCAGAAGGAAATTTCTTTTGGTACCTTGAGCTATAGGCAAGAGAACCATGGAATCATGTCGCAGCACTGTGACAAAATCTGCACTGTTGACAATGAGAAGTGGTTTTCATGTTTGGGAAACTTGTAAAGGCTATTATAGACTGATGGTGTCCCCACAACATTCACAGGTTGAAGTCCTTATGCCGATGTGATGGTATCAGGAGGTGGGGACTTCAGGAGTTTTAGGACACGAGGACGGAACCCTCATTAGTGAATCAATGTTCCCACAAGAGGAGACAGATGAGCTTGCTGTAGCTCTCTGTTCTCCACCACGTGACGATGCAAGGCAATGACAGCCACCTGCAAGTTAAGAAGCAGGATCTCACCAGACTCTGGATCTACCAGGACCCCAAACTTGGACTTTCCAGCCTGTTCAAGCCACACAGTCTGTCGTTTTGTTTTGTTTGTTTTTGTTGTTGCTATTGTTTTTGTTATAACAGTCTGAGCTCACAGAAACAAAGATTTATTTTTCAAAGGATGAAGCTAGGGCTGCTGGCATTATTAAATTTATGATTTTAGAGTTTTCAGTTTTTGAGCTTTACAATTTGCATGTTCTCTCTCCTAGTCAGAGTTTTTGTTTCTAGTACACCTTGCATGCAATATGGACATTAGAGGAAGCTTATCATTAAGTAGTCATGGCACTGCCTTCATGCATCATACAACAGGGAATTTGAAATCAGAAATTATTACTTGAATCTGACTCTGCTATTTTCTAAGTGTGTGTCCTTGGGAAAGTTAACCCTTGTGTGTTTGGGTTTCTTTTTGTGCAGGCTGAAATTTGGTAGAATAACTACTTGGAATCTAAGTAGTTTCTAATGCAGGATCCAACTTACCAGTTCTGTTTGGGGTAAGCAGTAATAATCAGAAGCAGCAGGATATAGCACTGATCTTTATTGCAGAAAAGAACCATGAAAGCTGTCTTCTATTGCAGAGAAGGGCAGACACCAGAAAGGGTCAAAATTAAAGGGAATCTAAGAGCAATAATATTGTTCTCTGGCCTAGAAAATTCCCCCTTTTAAAGATAGTACATTTATTTCCTAAAAAAGGAAGGGATTATAAGGACATAATAAGAATACTTTTTTCACATATTTTCAGTCAAACAGAGATACATATAATTCACACAGTTGTATATACTGTTTCTTTGTCCTCTATGATACTACCTTTCCCTGGCATCATATGTACTCATTGAGTCTCTGTTACTTCCCTTTTTAAAAATTCTCTGAGTTCATTTTCCTTTTTCTGGCCAGTATGTGATAAATTTTCTTAGACCTGGGTTTGTACCTTATTCTCACTCTGTGGGAAAGCTTATATGCAACCACAGTTTTAATCGTCACCATATGTCGAGAACTTTCAAATACAAAACCCGGAGTTCTGACCTTTCATTAGTTTCATATCTGTGTACCTAATTGTCTGTTTCACCTCTACATCTAGATATCTCAAAGCCACCTCAAATTGAACACATCCAAAGACAGAACAGCTGCTTGTCATTTGCAAACCTGGATTTCTTTTTCCAGGTACTCTCCTCAGTCAATGATTCTGTCTTCCATCAAGTTGCACGAACAAAATGTTAAAGTTGGTTCTAGGTGCTTGTTTTTCCATCTTTAATTCACCAATTTCTTTATATTTCCACCATTATTTGTCCTATTTAACCTAATGCCATATCTTGCTTGAATTACAAAGTATCAAGTCTCCATCTATTCTTGCCCCTTCCAACCCAATTTTTATTTTATAGCCAAAGTGATCATTCTAATATGTGGATCTGAATAGCAGCTTACCTTTTTGCTTCCAGTGAGTGGGTGTGCCTACGGTAGAGGAATGCACTCTTTCCTCACTCTCATCTCATCATCCAGGTTCCTGAGGGTGTCCTCCATTGGCTGAATATACCCCGCAGCTGCACAGCAAGGGAGCCTATTGATGGAGTTCGCAAAGTCTGATCTTGTAGGACAGAGTGTGGTTGAGAAAGGTGTAGGACCACGTCAAGCATGAAGATTTCCAGGCCAAGCAGCTGCTCTTCACTCCCCTGCCTCACCTCCCACTTCATTTCATGCCATTCTTTATAACACTCTGTTCCACCCTCATTGGCCTTCTTCATTCGGTGGCTTGAATGAGCTCTTCACTTTACATATGTTGATCACTCCACCTGGAAATGCCCCCTTGCCTAATATTTTTACTTGGATAACTGCTACCTATTTTTTATATGTCAGCTCAAGCATCACTTCCACATGAGAGCCTTCTCCATACTCCTAAATCAGGCCAAGCCTCCTATGACGTCCTACCTCAAGACCATGCACTTTTCTTAATACTATTACTAATAAGTAATAGTACTTATTAAAGTTTTAATTTTATATTTTTAATAATTTATTATATTTTATAATAAAGTTTTAATTTTATATTTTCAATTAATGCCTAACTTTCCTGTGCAATTGTCAGCTCCCTGGCTTTTAACACAATGTGTGGTATGTGATAGATGCGTATACAATATCTCTCAAATAAATGAATGCATTTATTATATCAGTGTGTTATATTGCAGTGTGTAAGTAAAAATAAAAAAATAGCAGTTTTGAGTGGATGACTCTCAAAATTTATTTCAGCTATCCTTCTGAATTTGTAGAGGAAAATGGGCACACCGTTATTACCTCTTTAAATACTACATACCAGTCCAGTAGTTGAACCTTACAGCTTCATGAATGCAATACATAGAAATGCAAATAAGTAGAACTTAATGTTCAGAGGAAAAGCTGGATAGAATTAGGTGAAAACACTTTCTTATTCAAAAAGTTGTCATGAGACACTTAAAAATTATAGTTCTGTTCTTTGGTTTAGGTCTTCTGATAGGAAATCAACCAAATACACACAACACTGCTGAGCCTGCTAAGCACATTCTGAAGCTTTTCCCTCACAAGTTCTTTCTTTGATATTTATTTGTCAAAGTGTGCACACTTCTGTTTCTAAAGAAAATCGTTGAAGGCAAAAGTAGTGGCTTTTATTCTGTATGTGAAGTGGAGATATTTGTCTGAGGCATTTTTAGATGTCAGATTGAAGAGTGCTTCCAGTGAGGGGTCATGAGAAATTGGTCTTCCCCTGGGTCTCAGAGGGAAGCTGAGGCTCTGGGTGCTTTTTCAGTGTGTCTTGGTAAAATGGAGACACCTGAGATACAAGCAAGAGAGCGCTTCAAGCTTTCAGGCCTTAGGCACTTAAGTACAAGGAGTCTTTTTGAGAATACTGAATTGTGGGGAGGATCATATTAATGAAACATGAGTCTGTCACCTGCTATTTGTGGTTCAAATTCCACTTGAGTGGGGAATAAATAAAATATATTCCACTGATTGATATATTTTAAAGGATGTGTGTTAACCCTATTGGGGGCTTGCATTCAAATCCCAGAACCTACATACCACCATTTTAATGGGTTGTGGCCACAAGCTTCATTTGCTATGAATTGATTTTACCCTGTACTATTTCATACTCTTTTTTATGCTATTTTCTTAGACTCA
>PVKE010043658.1:0-13289 GCA_004027555.1 Craseonycteris thonglongyai | reverse complement strand
AGAGAGAGAGAGAGAGAGAGAGATCTTTAAAAATAAATAAGGGGAAGCCGGATGGCTCAGTGGGTTAAGCGCTCACTTTGCAGCCCCGGGGACCAGGGATCGAATCCCGGCCCCGGCCCGTGCGGAACCATATGCTGAACTGGGAGCTCCCCCAGTTCAGTTCTCTCTGTCGCTGTATCTCTCTCTCCCTCTCTCTCTGTCAAAATAAATAAATAAATAAATAAAAATATATTATAAAAACCTGATTTAAAAATAAATAAATAATAAAAATAAATAAGTAAGTAAGTAAGTAAACACTTTCACCTAAAGAGGGGGAAGGCTAGGAAGCACTGGTCTTTGACAGTCCTGAAATGCCCTGGTGTCTTATAACCCATTTCCCACACTCGAGGCTTGGGCAGCGCTCATGGCAGTGACTCTCCCACCCATCGCTCTCTGTGTCTTTCAGGCTCTGCCCTCTGGGCCATCCTTCCTTGCCCAGCACTTTCCTTAGCCACTTCTGAACAGAGCGTAGGAGCACGTGCAGCACACTCAGCCTTCTTGCCTGTAAAACACTGGGGACCCAGAGGCCTTTTAAATTTTTGAACAATTTTAACTTAGAACCTTTCAGTTCAAGCTGCTAGCACTTTTGCCTTTATAATTCCCTTTAAAATTTCATGGAATTACTTTGGATCTGACTTGATCCGCTCTATTTGACAAACTCTTTGGGAACATGCCTGACTCTACAGACTTATTCTCTCTACTTTAGGCATCCAGGCTGCTATGCAATGGCACCTTTAATGTTTCTAAAAGCCCATTTGTTCAGCTGAGACAGTATACTAGGCATCTCCTTAATTCTTCCTGATAACCACAATCTTGATTTGTTTTATCTATGTTGATATCTTTCTAGCAGTGCCTCGAGTTTGATCTTTTACTGATTTGAGTCACTGACAATGAGAAAATTTTATTTTCTATTTTAGCCTGCTTTGTACCCTCTGTATTCTCTCTAAATTCGGCTAGCAAACTAGCCAGTTCTTTCTTTGAAATTTTGCCTGGAAATATGAATATTTAAACCTCAAAGTTCACAAGGTACATTTTCTGTCTTCCAAACTATCACAGGCAATGGTTTTACCAATTGTTTGGTGCTATTTAATATGGGTCATTATGTTTCCAGACTCCTATAGTTTTCAGGCCTTTACTTGCTGTCTGGTCCCTAAGCCAATGCCATATATATTAGGATTTTGTTACCTTAGCTCCTCGGTTATGCATACCAAATTTTGTTTCAGTAAGCTATTGCTGCATAACAAAATATTCCAAAACCCGATTACTTAAAACAACCACCATTTTTTAAGCTCATGATTCTTCAGATCAGCAATTTGAACTGGGCTCAGCTAAGTGGTTCTTCTGGTCTTGGCTGGTCCCATTCATTTGCCTGTGTTCAATTGTGGTCAGTGTGGATTGGGTAGATGGTTCTGCCTCTGGACATTATCTGACTATTGCCTGGGCACCTTGACTCTCCTTCACATGTCTTGTTCTATAGGTTTCTTTCACATCCTCCCAGCATGCTAACTGGGCTCACTTTTATGGTAAGGCCAAAGTTCAAGTGCAAATAAGCCCAACTGTTCAAGAGAGCAAACACAAGGTCTCTTAAGGCTTAGTCAGAATGACACTTTTGCATTCTATTGGATAAGAGAAGCCACAAGCCCCACCTGTTCAGAGTGAAACTAGGAAGTTATAAGGCAAAGGGCAAAGATATAGAGGACCATTAATTGGGGTCATCAATGCAATCATTTCTAAGGTGAGAAAGAATCTATTTTATTCAAGTCACTGTGCTTTATTACAGCAGCATAATTTATAATCAAATACTCCTATGTAGCTATCAGTGTGCCTGTAACCTTGCTCCTATTTCCAAACATAAAAGAAAGAAGCCCTGTCCCCAGGAAAACATATACACACCTCTGTCAAGCTACTCCCTATAGCTTGTGCTTTTCTACATTCTGGACCTGAATTTTTGTGAAGAAAAATATTCTGGCCATCATGATTCTTACCACGGTGTGCATAAAGTGGACAGGGAAGTGTGGCACTTCAGAGATTCCAGGATAAACACACAAATGCCGTTGTAGTTCCTACTGACAATGTTATTTTTTTTAAAGGAATAACTTGTCTTTATAAGACTCTTTAAAAAACAAAAAAGATTTATTTTATTGTTTTTAACACAGAGACAAAGACAAAGAGAGACAGAGAGAAGGGGGAGGGCCCAGAGCAGTCTCTATAGATGTACGTCATCATTTTTCAATATAGTTTAATTCCACACAGGTGGGTAGGGGATCATGCAGGGCAGGAACTGGGCATGGGCCTACCTCCCACATGGGAGGTATGCCCCCGTGAGCTAGGGGCCAAACTGGGAGGCCTCCCATGTGGGAAACCCACCCTGGTGAGAATCCAACTGGGAGCCACACCCCAGTTCAGCATATGGTCCCACACGTACCAGGGCCAGGATTCAATCCTCAGACCCCAAGACTGCAAAGATAGTGCTCAACCCACTGAGCCATCCTGGCTTTCCCTACAAGACTCTTATAGGGCTTTCCACTCAGAGCCAAGTGAGGGTGCTCTAACATGCCTTCAACTAAGAGAATTTAAAACACTAAATATTTTAAGAAAAATTTTACTGGTGCCCTCTATTCTGAGCTGGATCATGTCCCACCAATTTCATATGCTAAAGTCCTAACCTATAGTACCTCCAGATATGACTGTATTGAGAGATAAAGTCTTTAAAGGGGTAATTAGTGCAAATGTAGTCATCAGGGTGGGTCTTAATACAATATGACTGATGTGCCCAGAAGGAGAGGAGATTAGGACACAGATACACATGCAGAGAAGGCCATGTGAAGATACCAGGAAGAATGCCATCTACAAGTGAAGGAGAGAGACCTCAGAAGAAATCAATCCTGCCAACACCTTGACCTCAGACTTTCAGCCTCCAGAATTGTGAGGAAATAAATTTCTGTTGTTTAAGCCACTGGGTCTGCAGTACTTTGTTACGGCAGCCTTGCCAAACTACTACACTAAGACGTTAATGACCTTGGGTTCTTTTTTGGCTAGAATGGCTCCTTTGATTGTACACATGTTTCATTGTCAAGGTAGAGAGTAGACCTTACTAATAAAGTATTAATAACAAAATTTTATTGAGCATTTACCATTTGCCAAGTAGTGTGATTATGGGTATTTTCTCATTTTGTCCTCAAAACAATCCTATAAGATGAATAGTGTATTGTGCCTGTGTTTTTAGAGGAAGAAGCAGGCTTACATGACTAAAGGGTTAAGTAACATGAACTGAGTCCCCCAACGGGCAGCTGGGACTTGACTGCTCTCAACTGGAAGAGGCCTGGACTTTGAAGTCCAATGGTTTTGAGATAGTCTTTTTCCTACAATTTACTATGATACCTTGAATAGTTTATGTAACCACTCCAAGTCTTAAATTCCCCATCTAAAAAACAGTCATAATAATGCACAGGTTATTGTGGTGGTTGAGTGATATCTCATGCTCCTCAAATCTCTTAAGAAGCTCAACACAATTTCTATTACATATCAAGGGCTCAATGAACTTTCGCCTTTAAATTTGAAGACAGCGTCAGGCCCATTTGCTTTCTAAGCGTCTCTAATCCAGTCAGTCTGTGTGTCAGGGCTAGAGGTCAAAACTGTTTCCTGCCTTACTATTTTTTTCCAGTTCCTTATTCCATCTGCTCTTACATTTCCTAAAGGATGTGACCTTTACCCATGAACTCACATTGTAGATGGGGAGGTCAAAAAAGGCCTCAGACAGACAGAAGGAGCTCAAGATTCAACACAAAATCATTGCAACAAAGAAATTAAAGGCTACTGTGTATATATCTTCCAAATAAATGGATCCACATGCTCAATAAAAGGGTAGTGATGTATAAAGACTAGGTTAGTTTCATAGTTGCAGTTTGAAGGGTGTCGTTTTTATAGGATAAGGCTTTATTGATCTTGAGTATGAGGATGGCATTGTAAGTTCTGAAGATGCACGCACTATACCAGACTCAATGTGACAAGTACTTTGGAAAGAGTAAGTTAGGGGATGGAAAAGTGACTTTTGGTTTGGAAAATACACAACTCTGTAGAAAGGATGACATTAGGACTTGAAGGAAGAGAGAGATGGCTTTTTTATTCAGGCACACTCTACTCTCAGCATGATTATATGTGAAGGCACATGGGTCAATATTTAATTAACAACATAGATGAGCTGAATCCCAATTATTTGTAAGCAAGTACAGTTTGTAACTTATTACTAATATACTCCAAAAACTTGGTAGAAAGAGCCTATGCTAGGGACATTTGCTTGGCTATTTTAAGACCTTTCCTGGGATTAAGTCACATGAGGCAAGAACGGGACTCCTGGCTGATATTGCATGGCCACTGGCTGAATTGCTTTCATGAGGTGTCTTGGGTGACGGATGGGACAGCCACTCATGGGGATGCTTTTGAGGTTGTCCATCAGTGGAGACGATCCTGACCACTTAATCTGGGCCTTTAGCCCTCTCTGGTCCAGTGGCTGCTCTTCCTCTGAGGAAGTCTCATCTGTAGAGACGATCAGCTTTTCCTTTCAGGGTTGGTTCCTAGACAGTTTATAGTCAAATTAGTGACTCCATTGTAACAACTATCATATCATTATGGCATGTAGTCCTTAAAGTCTTATTCTTGGCTCCATTTGAAATCTCCATCTTTTTTTAAATTATTATTCCTTAAGTTCTTTTTGATTGATTCCTCCTTGTTCTAGCATTTATGTCTGTGTGAGCAGCTCTCAGGCTTTTCTGGAAGGAGATGTAGTTGAGCCACCCTGTCCTCTTATTTCTTTCAAGGCTACAGATCTTTGCACATGAGGTTGCTTTACCTGGAAAACTCTCTCCTTGCCCTTTTTCTCTTTCTACTTTTCCAGTCTTCCACATGATATCCCTGGAACTCTGCCCTCTTTCTGACTGTTTTGATATCACTTCCTCTGTGGATTATCGGCTCTTCCACCTATTCCCTTCGCATACAGTTCCCACCCTCCACAGCCATCTTCATTCTCTTTTGGATAAGGTGACCAGACGTCCCGCTTTGGGCGGGACCGTCCCAATTTTTAACAATTTGTCCCGCGTCCCACGGCGTTTTAAAAAAGTCCCGATTTTTGGAAAGAATGCATGACAAGCTAGGGAACGGCGGGAGATAGACCCAATTTTTAATCAAGAACCCCCTCCCCCCAGTCAATGGTGTCCCGCTTTACCAATGCTAAAATCTGGTCGCCTTACTTTTGGATGGACCTGCTTCCTTGTCCATATCTCCTCTAGACCATACACTTGTTAAGGTTGGATCTGTATCTGGCTTCTTCGAGGTTGCCTCCCAGGATGTAGCATGTTGCCTATCAAATATTATACACACAAAAAACAGTTGCTATATGGATGAGAGAAGTTATTTTTATGGCCCTCAATTGTTTGATGTGTCAAGAAGATGCTACTTATCATGTAGGATTGTTGTAAGGGGTTAAGAGAATGATTCATGTGAAACTCCTAGTACAGAGCCTGCCATATATTAAGGTGTCCTCTCACCTTCAAACCCACTTCCTGTACGTGATTAATTTACTGTGAACTAAATTCTTCTTGGGAGCAGTGCACAGTTTGTCTCTAGGGAGAAAGGATACCAACAGAGAGGATGATTAGGGAGGGCTTCTTGTAGAGGTGGAGCATTGTGGGAGCATTGGAAGACACGAAGACTTCAGACAGTAGCCAGCCTCAGTGAGGGGTGGCAGAAGTGGGGGTTCGGGGAGTAAAAAACCATTCCTGAGGCCACTATGTCGCCCTCGACTCCATCTTTCCAAGTCACTCCTCTGACGTTCATGGCTCAGCCTTGATGGATGCAATGGGCGCGGGGTCCTCAGGTGAGCATTTTCTGGGGGGTGTGAGCTCTCTGTGCTTATTTTCCATCTTTGTGGTGCCAGAATCTGACGTATTTCCCAGCCCCAGTGGCTGCTGAACGCAGTTTTCTAAGCCACTTCTCCCTTGGGCTACTTCCAGCCAACAGCACAGTACATACTTTCTATGGTCCCCGGATACCCTTTTCCCCCTTTGGCTCTCAAAGCAGCAGCGCTTTCGGGAAGCACGGAGGCCTGGCTCATGCATCTCTGAAGTCCCTGCATGGTGGATGGGAGCTGCCTTTTCCACGAGTGTGGATCGAACCCCTACTGAGTACTAGGCACTAGGATTAGACGTACCCAAGGATGTGCGGCTTGGCCCATTATTTCCAAGCCAGCAGGACATCTCTAGTAGCTGTCCTAAAGGGTGGCCTCAGCCCCACTAATCCCTTCATAGCCTAGTGCTTGTCCTCCCCCCATAAGTCACCCCAAACAAATTATTCAAGTATTCCATTATGCCTCTGCAACTTCAAAACACACCTGTCTCCTGATCATCGCTGTAGAGCACCCCCTACAGGGACATCCCAGAACTGCAGCTTGAAAGTCTAAGAAGAGAAAGCATGCAACTCCAGTCAGGAGTGAGCAGGGGAGGAAAGGTTTCCTCTCTTGTGTGGGGACTTCCTTCATTTCAAAGGCTCATACTTCTCATTCTCCAACAGAAGCCAGAAAAAGACATGACGGGATTAGCTACCCCATCTCTTCCACCATCTTTGCTTTCCTGCCTCCTTTTTATAACAAGAGTAAAAAACACACTATTTCAATATAGCTCTGGCTCAGGGCCATAGACATAACAAGGCTTTAATAAATTCTTGTTGGTTGTGAGTCCTTGAACCAAAGGCAAAGAGAACTGGAATCTTTGGGTGTTTCTTGTTTTGTGTGGAGCAGAGACTCTGAGGGGTAATCTTAGAAGGAGGACCATCTTTTCCTATAGCCAATGTGAACCTGAAAAGGGCATCAGGAGGCTGTTCTTATAATGCCCCCATAGTGTGCAAGATCTGCATTGTCCATATTGACCAAGGACACTGTGCAGACACCAGAAAATGATACCACCAATTCATTGCCCAAGATCAGCTGAGCAAGCCTGGTACTGGCTGGAAAATTTCTACTCCGTTTATTAAAACATTAGTTTCTTAGGACTCTATAGAATTTCTCTAATAACTTGCTGAATATACGTTTAAGCCCAGTAATAATGGCTAGCAAACTACAAGGCACTTACACTTAATTTACCTCTAGTGGGTAGGCTGGCAGAGGAAGACCTTAATTATCCATGCATTATGCCCCTGCTTTACATAACAAATGGTTGTAATGTGGCTATTCATGTTATAGTTCAAACATCTTGATAACTAGGAAGTGGGAGATGGGGGTAGCAGAGGAAGCTGTTAGTTTCCTGAGCTCTATATGTAACCACTGTGCTCTGATTGATTGACTGATCGACATCTTTGAATTGAGGTTCTCAGCTGAGGGAGACAGGACCAGCCTTGGGCCAGAGGATGGCATAGTATGAATTTCCCAGAATTACACCTATTTCTTTATTTATTGATTTATTTTTTTGTTTGAGAGAAGGTAAGAGAGATACCAGCAGAGAGAAGCGGGGAGGGCCCAGAGCAGTCTCCATAGTTGTACATCATTAGTTATAACACAGTTTCATTCCACACAGGTGGATGTGGGCCACATGGGGCAGGAACCGAACTGAGGGCTTCCCACACGGGAGGTCAGAACCTTCGCCACCATCCTGGCAGTTACCAGTTGTGCCACAGTTCAGCATGTGGGTTTGCATGGGCTGGGGCTGGGATTCGATCCCCAGACCTCACAGTTGCAAGGCAAGCACTCAACCTGTTGAGCTTTCCCAGCATCCCTATACCCATTTATTTAGCACATTTTTACCAAGTACCAACTGTGTACTTAGCACTGTTCTGTTCATATGGGATGTCAGTAAATAAAACAGCCTCAGATCCCTGCCCCTGTGGGGCTTCTATTTGAGGCTGATTCAATTATAGAATCCGAAGAGTTGATGACTGGCTCAGAGATGTCCCCAATGGTAGGCTTACCCTGACCCTGTCCTGTCCAGGGCTTCTTTCAACAGCTTGGATGAAGACATAAAAGGCACACGATCCATTCTGCAAAGAGCAGTGGTGAACTGATGATGGCTGAACCACTTTCCTGGCTTGATCTCTTTCTCACCGGGATTGTGCAAGGCAGGTGTGACCATCGTTTTCACTTCAGTGGTCAGAAAGCTGTGGGACTTACCTGGATTTCCCATCCAAGTTCTCTTTCCCTCCCTCTGAAGATGATATAATTAACACTGGGTGGTGGAATGAGGATTCCAAAAGTCTTTCTGATCTGAACAAATGAGCTCAAACTAGCAGTTTGTGTTGGGGGTGTCATATAAAACAGGAAGGTCCAAGACACAACATTTAGAGACTTGAATTCTCTTGACACCACTTTCAGTGTACTGTCTATTTCTGTGATTACTTCCTGCAGTTTATGAGATTTCTGCTTTTTCCTGGTACTCTGGAGGAAATCGTCATTTAAAGGCAAGATTAATAAACTTAATAGCCAAGTTACAGAGTAAGGGGATTTGGTGTTCATGTTACTCAAGGGAAGAAACAGCCGTGGCCATGATGATTTAGGGGTCAGTCTCTCTCCCAGCTATCTCTTGCTGTGTCATAAACCAACCCGGGCCCAGTGACACAACATAAAAATCATTTTTACTATACTCACAGATTCTGTGAGTCAGGAATTGGAACAAGGCATGTCAGGAATGATTTGTTTCTACTCCACAACACAGGAGACCTCATCTGGTCGGACCGAAAGGGCTGGGAGGGACTCAGATGTCAGGGGTGGAGCAGAATCATCCAGAAGCTTCTTTCCTCACATTTCTGATTGCCAAGATGGGAGGGTCTGAAGGCTGGGTTCCACCGGGGCTGTCTCCTGCAGCTTTCCCATGAGGCTTGGGCTTCCTCACAGAATGGCAGCTCAGGATTAGTTGAACTTCTTCCACGGCAGCCTGCAGCTCCAATGGTGAGTGTTTGAGCAAACAACATGAAAGGTGCCTAGCATTACCTCACCATAGTCTATTGGACAAAGCAGTCACAAGCCTGCCACAATTCAAGGGGATAAAACATAGACCCCCATCTTGTGATAAGAGATACGCTAATGAATTTGTGGCCACTTAAAAGCCACTGCATCCTCAAGAAGCACATCCTCTCTGTGGGTTCTTAGCTCACTTCACTGGGCCAGAGCAACTTCTGATTTGTGGAAGAAAAACCTAGGGAGGGAGGATGTGACTATTGTCTTCAACTCCTTGAAAGAGTGTCACATGCAGGAGAGAGAGAGCAGAGTTTGCCCATAAGACTTCAAGCACAAAATTAAGGACCAGGGAAAGCTGGGATGGCTCAGCGGGTTAAGCGCTCGCTTTGAAGCCCCGAGGACCGAGGATCGAATCCCGGCTCTGGCCCAGGCGGACCCACATGCTGAACTGGGGTGTGCTTCCCGAACGCGGTGAGGCCCCCAGTTCATTTCAAAAAAAGAATTCAGGATCAGCTAGTAAATGTGAGAGGAGAATTTACTAATACTGAGGAAGGCCTGTCAATGGCTGGCCCGGCAGGAAAGATAGTGAATTGTCTGATTTTTGCATTAATGATTAGACATGAATCTAGAAGAGTTTCAATCACTGTCTGGGATTTTGGATTAGATGTTTTTATTAGAAAAGCAAGGGTGATAAATGAGTAGAGGTCAGAAACATCACCACAGCTACAGAAAATAATAAATAATAATGTAAGACTTCAATTTTCTTATTCTTTGTTGTTGTTGTTAAATTTATTGGGGTGACATTCATTGATATCAATTACATTGTTTCCAGGTGTGCAGTTCTACATTACATTGTCTATACATCGCATTATATGCTCACCACCCAGAATCAGCTCACTTTCCATCACCGTATGTTTGATTCCCCCTCCCTAATCCCCCCCTATCTCTCCCACCCACCTCCCTCCTTACCCTCAGGTAACTACTAAACTATTGACTGTGTCCATGAGTCTTAGTTTCTTTGTTCCTTTCAGTTTTATATTCCACCTATAAGTGAGGTCATATGTTTCTTGATTCTTTCATTCTGACTTATTTCGCTTAAGACCTAAACAGGCACTTCTCTCCTGAAGACATACAAACAGCCAACACATACATGAAAAAAATGCTCAACATCACTAACAATTAGGGAAATGCAAATTAAAACCACAATGAGATTCCACCTCACACCTGTTAGAATGGCTATAATCAACAAGACAAGGAATAACAAGTGCTGGAGAGGCTGTGGACAAAAAGGAACTCTCATTCACTGCTGGTGGGAATGTAAACTGGTACAACCACTGTGGAAGGCAGTGTGGAGGTTCCTCAAACAACTAGGAATGGAATTGTCGTATGACCCAGCAATCCCTCTCCTGGGTATCTACCTCAAAAACCTGAAAACCTTAATCTGCAAAGATACATGTACCCCAATGTTCATCGCAGCACTGTTCACAGTGGCCAAGTCATGGAATCAACCAAAGTGTCCTCTGATAGATGACTGGATAAAGAAGTTGTGGTACATTTATACAATGGAATACTACTCAGCAATAAGAAAAGATGGAATACAGCAATTTGTGACAACATGGACGGACCTTGAAAACATCCTATCAATTTTCTTATTCTGACTCTCCTCGTAAGTGCATAATTTCAGGGACTTGGGGAAGGCCTGATGGTACCCCCCTGCTTACTCCCTTTAATACTTCTCTCCTGTATCAGAGGCTGAAATTCCCCCAAGGAGAGACTAATTCTTTTCACTTAAACCATTGATTCTTGTTAAAAGTAATACCCTGGGAGAGGTGAGAGCGGAAGCTCTTTGGGGTAATTTATAATTTAACATGAGCATGTTTCATGTTCAGTTCTGTGAGCACAATTTAACAAAACAAGACAGGACGGTGAAGAGAGATGAAGGGAAGATACATGAACAGGAGAGAAAGGAGTGCGGAAGCGACTCAGTGACAGAGAGAGCTGAGGCTTCATTTAAACAGATAAGAAGCCAGTTTTCTGAAAAAACCCGCCATAAGTGGCTGCCCTTGTCACTGTTGCCTGCACTTGAGCAATGCCCCCATGAGCTCAGCTCAGAGACCCCTTTGTTCCTGCTTGGAGGGCCTCACCGCTCCTCACATGTTCCTGTCCCCACACTCCGCTAGAACAGGGATGATCGGAGACCGAGCCCACTTCCTGGGAAGTCATGTCAGCCGCTGTGTAAACAAAGTAAATATCTCAACCATAAATCTCCAAAGCCAGAGAAATCCCAGAGGGAGACAGACTGGTGTGGGAGGCCGACACAGTCTAAGGGGAAAATGCTTCAGGTTGTGCAATCAGACCTGCTCATTTAAAAACAAATTCTTTAGAATGGCAAGAGATAACCCAAGAGATACACAGACATTGAAACAGAGGTTATATAATTTATGGCCTAAATGGAGCATTAGAAAAAAGCAACCAATAGGCCCCTACACCTTCTCCTCACCCCGCACTACCTACATACCCCACAGCATTTCTGAACAGAGGGCAACTTTGAAAGTTCCTACGGCCGTGGAGGACCCTGACTTCCCTTTCTGCAATGCATCCCTCACACAGCCCTGAGGGCACCCCAGTCTAAACCAGCTGTCAGGAAAGCATTTGACATCCGTGGTTTGCATCTTAATATGATGTAAAGGCAATGAGTGGGCTGCCTCCCTCCGTGTATTTCAATTTGAAGACTGATTTCTAAGGGCAAAGTAAAAAACTGTTCTCCACGGGAATTCAAGCTGGGCGGAGCAAATAGGCAGATGCTGGGGAAGGGGAGGTGGGCATGACTCCCATTTCCGGATACTGGGGAGGTCTTGCGGGGAAGAAGGGCAGGTACTGGTTCAGTCATGGGAGCACACAGGATTTGGGTTTTGGTCCAGATGACGTACACTCCTGGGAAGCATCAAGTGAGTGGGACCCCAAGCACTGGACCAAGTTGAGCTGGTATGCACCGCTCTATTTCATTCTCTCTTCCCGAGGTCTATAGAGGAACTAGCTCCTTGGGGCTCCATATGACATCAGCAACTGCTTCAGGGAGTGAAGGCTGGGTTTTCTTTTCAGCTACAGGGACGTTAATTGGATTGTAAAGAGACAACAGTTAGGCCAAAGGGGACATCTTCCAAATGGAGATTTGGCATGGTCACAGTCTTCAAGGCCCATGGAGATCTGAGGATGAAAAGTCCCAAGTAACATCAAGTGTCATTTATTTTCACCAGTATGTATCTCAAACGGAGCCCTGACTAGGTTATGCATGGCCAATAAGCTGCTCCACAGGGCCACTGACACATCAGCGGACCCTGAGGCCCCACAGGCTCTTCTCCTGGCATGACACAGCCTCCAAGCTATAGATGTCACAGCACTGTTCTAGCAGAGATTAAATGTCAGTCCATTATTAGAAGACAGAGATTCAATATACAAGATCAAATGCAGACGTTTCTCTTTCTTTACTGGTACCCCCACCCGCCTTTTTTTTTTTCTTCAGTAACTGAACCAGATCTTGGTTGTGAAGAACTTTTAAGCTTTCATGAGTGCAGTTACAGTGGGATGCTCACAAATCCATCTGAAAGAAACTTAACAGGATTAGGGGAAAGAATTAGTGGCACTAAAGATACATTTAGCATAGGTCTTGTCCAAGCAAAGGAAAAGTCTTGGAACTCAATATGAATAAATTTAAACGCTACTCAGGAGAGAGAGAGACCATTTTTTATACATGAATTTGAGCTCTGTAAACCAGCAGCAATAAACAGGACTTATAATACTATCAGAGGCCAATGAACAAGAATGAAAGTCTGGAATAATATCACACCCTCAAAACTGACACAGACAGCTAATACTTCCCTCGGTCAAGTAATAATTCTTTATTGGTTCACACGCATAGGAATTCTGCAAGGGCATATTCATGTGTGCTGCCCAGACATTGAGTGAAAAATAAAATTACTTACTCATTCTTGGAGAAAAGACCCAGAGTCTCTCATATTTGCATCAATTCATCATAAAGCACTTGAAGCCTGACCATTTTCCTTTAAGATTTGTCATAAGTGTTTTGTGTAAAAAACAGGACCACAACTCCAGCCTGAGTTCTAAAGAATGGGTTAGTGTGTCTATAATCTCAGTATGACGGCTGTGCACTCTAGATATCAAGGTCTCCAGAAGGTGAATTTTCTCTTTTCTTATAGTAATTGGAGAAAAGATTGGTCGGTCTGGCAGGGAGTAGCCATGTTTGGCTTCCTAAGGAGGGCAACTTTAGCACTTTATAGGACATACACTTGTTGAT
>PVKE010043657.1:0-13290 GCA_004027555.1 Craseonycteris thonglongyai | reverse complement strand
TTTATAAATATAAGCAATTTCAGTGTATATAATAAAATAGTTTTGTCACAGAAAAAAAGAAAAAAAATCGTTCTTGCCTCATCAACTTCATTATACAAAGTTTCCAACTTCAAAATATTATCATAAGGGGTTAATATCCAAAATATATGAAGAACTCATACTGTTCAACAACAAATAAACAAATAATCCAATTAAAAAATGGGCAGAAGACCCGAACAAACATTTTACCCAAAAAAAGACATACAAACAATCCATATATATATATATATGAAGAGATGCTCAACTTCACTAGCTAGTAGGCAGATACCAATCAAAACCACAAAGAGATACCACCTCACACCTGTTAGAATAACTGTGATCAACAAGACAAAATATAACAAGTTATGGAGAGGATGTAGAGATAAAGGAACCCTCATACACTGCTGACAGGAATGTGAATTGGTACAACCAC
Organism: Craseonycteris thonglongyai; assembly: GCA_004027555.1. Classification (NCBI taxonomy): domain Eukaryota; kingdom Metazoa; phylum Chordata; class Mammalia; order Chiroptera; family Craseonycteridae; genus Craseonycteris; species Craseonycteris thonglongyai. The sequence continues at coordinate 12,839 of PVKE010043657.1, read as the reverse complement.
TATGAGAAATGGTACAGAAGTTCCCCCCAAAATTTAGAGATACCATTGGACCCAGCAATCTCTCCTCTGAGTCTACCTGAAATGTTTGAAAATATCTATTCACAGAGGCCCAGATGCTCATTGCAGTGTTATTCATGGTGGCCAGAACATGGGAACAACCTTCGTGTCCTTTGACAGATGATTGGATAAAGAAGATGTGTTACATGTATACAATGGAATATTACTCAGCCATAAGAGAGAAATAAATACTATCATTTGCAACAAGATGGACAAATCTTGAAAGTATCATTCTGTACAAAGTATGTCAGATGCAAAAAGACAAAAACAATCTGATTTTATTCATACTGGGATATAAAGGAGAAATCAACAAAAACAAACAAACGCATAGACATAGACAATAGTATGAAGGTTACCAAAGGGGAAGGGGGTGGGGGCAAGGTAAAAGGGGAAAGGGGGTCAAATATAGTATATGGTAATGAAGGTAGACTAGATTAGACTATGAGTGGTGAGCACCCAATGCAGTATACAGATGATGCATTATAGAATTCTGTACTTGAGGCTTAAATGTTATTAACCAATGTCACTGTCATAATTTTAAGTTAGAAAAAATATATATATTATCATTCATTAAAAATTAGAAAGAAATTAGAAGGGGATGTTTTTAGTGAGTTTTAGAATATATGTCAGAGTTTTAGAATATATATAAGGTTTTACAATCCAAAAATTATCTTGCTTTTATCTTTTCAAACATTTATTTTTACAAATACTTATTGAGCATCTGCTATGTTCCAGGCATTTTGTTAGGTGCTGGGAATCTAAAGATGAATGAGAAAAGGTACTTAAATAGAAAGTGATAAATAAATGAGAATACGGTGTGATCCTTCTACCCTGAAAGTCCACATCGGACTTCTGCAGACTTCAGGGGTTGAAGAAGGGTGTGCACAGCGCCACCGGGGTAGTGGCCATGGGAAGCACTCACCATGACAGGACAGGTATGTGATCTGGGGCTTAAAAATGGGTGTTTGACTGGTGGACGTTAGTTAGTGGATTTAGAAAATATTCCAGAAAGAAGACGTGGTTTAAAGCAAAGCCTCAAAGGTGTGAAATAGTACATTGCCTTTCAGGAGTCACAGATAATTCAGTGGAGCCATAGCCTTGGATGTAACAGGAGAATTAATGGAAAATGGGGCTGAACAGGAAATTCAGAAGCCTATGAGGTTGTATATTCTGTGAAGCTAAAGGGAGCCACTCACATATGAAGCCACAGGTCACATAACCAATTTTGTATTTTAGAAAGATCACTGATCTGACAGTGTAGAGGTATGAAGACCAGGTTTTAAATTGTGTCCATTAGGAATGCTTTTGGTTACAAGTAATTAAAAACCCCAGCTGAAAGTTGCTTAAACAAATCGTTTATTTTCACACACAGAGAGAGAGAGAGAGAGAGAGAGAGAGAGAGAGAGAGAGAAACATAGGCAACTCCAGGTTGCTTCAGGGCTTGACATTGCCGGCTTCAGCGATGGCTCCGCTGTGATTCTCTCAGAGTTCTCTCCTCATGGCTGCAAGATGGCTGCAGCAGGCCCATACTTCACATTCTTATTCAACACCCACAAGCAGGTAGCACAAAATTGAATCATTTCTCCCGCAGCTCCTTTTCATTATCTATCGTGAAGGCATTCACTTCACATTTGCTTTCCAACAGTTTTACTTTAGATTCCATCATCCAGAATTGAATCACATCTCATGGTTGAAGGTAAGGGAAGCTAGAAAAGTTTGTATTGAGTAATTTCTCCCTGGATAATGTGAAGCAGGCTTTGCCAGTATAGGAGGAGGGTGATGAATGGTCATCAGATAGATAATCCATAGAGTTACACCAAAGCTTCACATTAACTAAGGTGACAGAATAAGCAAGGGGGTGGATTAGGAACTGTTATGGAGACAGATTTGACAAACATGAGCTAATAGCCATCTAGCAGGATCATAACCTCACCAGGGGCCTGGGTGCAAGACACCCGTGGAAGGCACTGTGAGAAGGAATGCCAAAGAGCAACGCTTCTCCATCTTTTCCCCATGATAGCACACAAAGCACGTTCCTCATCTCTATAATATCGTGCAATAACCTGACAAAACTCACTGAGAGAAGAGCACCATCCAAGATGCTCTGACACCCCAGATCCTACCCAGATCAGAGGGGGCGCTGTATTGCTGAGCTCCTCCAATTGGAAGCTCTATAAAGTACTCGGGACAAGCAGGGAGAGTAAAATAGCCAGTGAGACACAATCTAAACATTGCTACAGGAAGCACGCTCCCAGAAGGTAGTTATCCCAAGGAAGATGCTCTCTTAGACCCTTGATTTAAAAATCTTCTCAATTATTGCCTTTCAGTTACTACTGTCTAATAATCACATACCGTGACCCTCATAATATGACTTCCTTTCAGTTCAATTGCTAACTTGCATACAAAATTTAATTACTGTTGTCTAGGGCCTCATATTCAGGATTTGCTTCTGCTTTTTTATATGAAATGAAGATTTACACCCACCCCATGAGATGACATCATCTGAATAACAAGAACTGACACCCAGGAGTCACCCTTGACACACCCTGAATTTGCAAATTTCATCTGTCAAACGTGCTGTCAATTTTCCCTTCTGAACTCTCTTGAATCTAGTCATCTCCATCCATCTCCACTTCACTGCCTCTATTGCTTCTTTCTGTTTCTTAATGCTATGAATTACCACAAACTTGGTAACTTAAAACAACACAAATGTATTGTCTTAATACGTTTGTGAAAAGGTGTCCTCTTTAACAAAACACACAACTTAAAATGGGGTGAGCGTAAAATACTGAAGGAAAGAAAGAAGACACCTTCTTAGCCAGGTTTAATAACCACAGTTAATATGATTTAACATCATGGGCAACTTTGCTCCCCAGGGGACATTTGAAAATGTCTGGAGACATTTTTGTTTGTCAGGTTGTTTGGTATCTAATGAATATCAAACATTGTTTGGTCAGGGATACACCAAACATCCTATAATGCATAAGGGTAACAACACATGAACTTCATCTCTTTAACCGGCATTCTGCTTTAATCCAGGCGAGCTTCTTTAGCCAGATCGAACTCTGACTCACTTGCATTCTTGCCACCACCAGATCCTCCTACCTGTACATATACTGTAGGTTCATTCCTTTTTGAAATTAAGTCCTTAGGACATTAGGTTCTGGTCAGCATCAAGCTCACTTGAGAATAAAGCTTCATGTCTATCAACCATAACGAAGATACAATAACCAAACCTCAAACTAGAGTAAGAATTTAGTCAAACAAAAATAACACCTTGACCTCAGTTATCTTTCAGCTCCAGACCCATGAAAGCAGAAAGTTCCCCCTGATGGCGTCCCCTGGAAACCAGACAGAATGATGTCTTGACTGATGTCAGAACATGAAGCCCTGATCAATTGTTTCCTGTCTGACCCTGACCAATCAGCAGACCCCATGACCCCAACCCTGACAGCAACCATGATGAATGATTTTTCCCTTACATAACCTAGCCACTAGAGGCCATCGGGAAGTCATGTTTGTGGGAGCACTAGCTCACCTGTGTCTCTGGGCTTGGCACCAAATCCTTTCGCTGTGTTATTCTATTTGTATCTTATTTGGCTTGAGTGTGCTCAGGCAAGCAGATCCTTTGAATCTGCAAAAACAACAGAACCTCCCTCATCCCCACCCCAAACACACACACAAATCTATCTAAAAATGTCAGTATAGCCAAGGTCGAAAAAATGCTGCTCTAAAGTCAAGATCACACGCAATATCGGATATGATTACCAGGCATGATAACTCAGAAGTGTCACACAACAGGGCCAAAATTTGCCAATCAAGTCTTGGGGCTAACTAGAGACACAATTTCAGTAACTTGCTTTCTCAGAGCTTTCGGGGCTAAGCCACACTTGTGAGGCTACCTGGTTAATTATTGGAGCAAGCATCTAATTACTGAAGTTGGCCATTTGATGTAGAACCCACGTGGTTTTCTTTAAAACAGAATGACACCACAACAATGCCGGTGCATCACAGGCTCAGAAACACCTCACTTGTGTTTTGCAATCAACATGAAAAGGTAATTCCAAAGAAGGTACTTTTTTTTTTTAGCTACAAGCTTCTAGTCACTGGTGGATATGAAGGTCATTTTTAGCCTCTATTCTTGGCGATGCAAAATGAGGCCCCAAAGTTTACTTCTTGTGACGTAAAGACAGAATTACAGCCAGAAACTATATAAAATGTGTGTAAATTTAAAGCACAGCAACAACCTGCAAGCTGAGTTAGTGGAAAGGGTAAAAAATAAGAAATGATGGTCTCTGTGCTAGCTTGGCCCTGAAGATAATATTTCATCTCACTGCCAAACAACAAAGGATAGCGAGGTGCATCTACTGAAAGCATCATCTCTTCAAAGTCTTTGCTGACCATACACTAAATATGAAAAAAAACTTAAATTTAAAAATTAGGACCTGTGTCCCCAAGAGGTTTTCATCTTAAAATTTAAGGCTATTCCTGAGGCAAGTCTTGAAAATTCTGAAGTGGTGACAGTGTGCCTTGGACATAGAAATTTCAAAATGGATCTAATGAGGCAAACTCATAATGCACATGACTAGAATGGGAGCATGATGCCCAGGGAAGGAAAAAAGAATAAGACACAGTGGTGCAAATGCCATTGTCAAAGACAATATCAAAAGCCTCGGAGGCAAGTCGCTGAAAGGAACTGCTGCTGAGAAATAGCAGGGTATTTTCAGAGGCAACTATAATCAATGCACTCGGGAGTTTTATAGAAGATTCTACAAGGCCTCTGCCTGGCACGCCTTAGAAGCAAGAAATATTTCCATTGACTGAATAGAAAGCTCCCCTGCTACAATTTTAAGTGCTTTGCCTCTAACCTCAATGGAAATGAAAAACATAAACTAGTTTTCCTGTAAATAGCAATATAAAATAGAACAAAAGGTGTAGAAAAAATAATTTTTTTAAGACATTTCTCTCACTTTTTTCTTTTTCTTCTTTTTTTCTTTTCTTTCTTTCTTTCTTTCTTTTTTCTGAAAATAATACCATTTCATCAACACTTTAAAAATTGAGAGTGAGATATATATATCTCCATCTCTACTTCCTTAGGGATAATAAGACTCAGCAGGACCGGCTGGTGTTCAAACTTCATGTGCACACAAATCACCCGAGAATCTAATTGACATGCAGAGTATAATTTGGTGGAGGAAGCACCTAAGATGCTGCATTTCAAACACTCCCCAGGTAATGCCAATGTTTCCTGCCTGATCACCACCATACTTTAAGTAGTGAGGGAGTAAGCTTTTTCCTCTCAGGTTTTAAATGATTATCTTAAATCAACAGATATTTCTCAAGTGCCTGGCATACAGCACTGCTGAAATAATGGTGAATAAAGCACGGTGCTCGTTTGTAAGAAACTTACAACACATATATTATCATGAGGCAGTCAGGCCAGTCCATTAATGATGGCAGAAAAGACAAACAGTAGCATGAACAGCACTAGTGTTAAGTCAGAGCTCCCATTACTTCCCATACACAATCTCCAGAACATCAGCCAGACGAGGTCAGTCTGTGACAATGATGGAGTGAGGACAAAAATAAGGCCACACATGTTCATGTCTGAGAACAGGCGAAAACAAGAACACTATACAAACCACCGAAGTGACTAAGCATTTTCAGGGGTTGCTATCTCTTTACTAATGACAATTTTAGCCTCGTTCCACCTCCTAAAAAAACCTGATGAAACAACCAATCTCAAATCTAACCCCACTTCCTGTTAGTACCTGTGGGAAGACGAATACTGCTCATAGATGTCCCTGTCCTAAGCTTCAAAAACTGTGTGTCATCTTACGTGGCAGGGAAAACTAAGGTTGCTAATCCATTGGCCTTCAGGTGGGGAGATGATCCTGGATTATTGGTGTGGACCCACAGTAATCAAAAGTGTCCTTAAAGTGAAAGAGGGGGGCAGGAGGGAGACTTGAAGATGCTATGCTACTTCTTTGAAGATGAAGGAAGAGGACACAACCCAAGGAATTGGGGGCACCCCAAGTGTCTAGAAAAGGAAACAAAATGGATTCTCCTCTAGAGCCTCCCTGTGAATACAGCCCTCCCAACACCTCAATCTGAACCCAGTACAGCCCACTTTGAACAGACCTCCAAAATTGTAAAAGAATAAAGTTGTGTTGTTTTAAGCCACAAAGTTGGTGGACATTTGTTGCAGACAGTACCCAACCCAGAAAAGATCTTTGCCTCCTGTAAGCCTCTCCAAAATCAACTCATTCAGGCCCAAATCCCAGAACAAGCCCTTCCTAGCACCCTCTTATTAAGACATCCTGCAGTTTCTCATGATGCGTGGTCTCCATTGTTGCAACAGCTTAAAAAAATAAGCTTTGTTTGACTACAGGTGTGTTCCCAGTGGTCTTGGTGGGTAGATTTCTGCAGTGCAGTGTGAACATTATATTATTAAGTAAACAGAGATAAAGTTTTTAAACCAGTTCCAGGGAAGACCCTTGTGGTAGAAGAAAGCCTTTTGAATGACCAGTAGAAATTTAGCAATTGAAGAGGAAGATAGAAGGGTGCAAAGAACTATGGCAAGTCCATTGCAAGAGAAAGGAAAGTGTGTTAAGTAGAAGTAGGAAATAAGACTAGAGAAATACTGTAGTAGTTCTCAGAAGCCACAAATAGCTCTTTATCCTGCAATCTATAAGTAACCCCAAAATAACCGAAGAGCTTGTGAAAGAAAGCTGTATGAACAGATTTGCATTTTGAGAGACGATTATATCTGCTCTATGTAAAATGGGTTGGAGACTGCCTGGCCAACCAGAGAGGCAGCTGGTATAGGAACCCAGGCAAGAAATGTGAAGGTCGTAAATTGAGGCAGAAACTAGAAATGAAGGTCTCCCACCATCTCTTTATAGACAGTGAGGTGGAAAAATCTAAGGACTTGGTGTCAAGATAAGCAATGGACCCCAATAACTGTTAAGATTTATTAGGCAATTTGCGCATATCCTGGAGGATGGTGACAGCCTCAATTAGGGTCAAAATGGCAAACACATCATGAAAGTCCAGCTTGTGTTATCAGGGGTAGAATAACGGGCTTGGAAGGAACCCGAAGACCTCAGCTTGCTATCTGGGCTCAAGTGTCAGTCTTACCACATGGTGAATATTTGCCTACTTGGGAAAATCACTTCGTTTCCATCAACTTCCCCATGATATTTGTCTCCCAAGATAGCTGGCAGAAGAAAATGATACAAAGTATGTTCTAGACTGTAAATCGCTATGTAAATATAAGATATAATGATTAAAGGCATAGAAAGTATCCCCTTAAGCAGAGATATTTCTGGGAGAGAGTTCTATAACTTCAAAAGTACTATGTAACTTGTTTTAGAGTGGAGAGATGGATTCAGAGTTGGGTTGTCCTTGGTTAGCTATATCCTGACATTTTTCTTTACAAATAAAATGATACAGTCTCAAATAAATTATTTAACTTTTCAATATTGGTTTTCTCTTCAGTAAAATGGTAGAAAATGAAACATACCTAAAAAAAAACCTGTTATGCAAACAAATGGTAAAATTATCTATTTTATGTGTCACACACTTACTGCAGGAGATAAAAATTCTTGTTGTATTAATACTTGGTCTCTCCTTGTTGCTCTTCAATGTATATATATTTTTTTAGTTTCAAGGTGGCAGAGGGACCATACAGATTTCTCCCCTCCCCTTCCCCAGAACTCATTAAATTATAGTGATGGATAGAAGCTAAGCATGACAGAGAGAATTGTGGGGCAATATCATTTGAAGAGACATTAACTAAATTTCTGGATGATGAAAAGGAAATGAAGGGAAAAGAGAAAGAAGGAGGAAATCACAGCAGAGATTACAAGAGGAGGGAGCTACAAGCAATGAGTAAACTAATCTTCCCTTCAAATTCTCAGAGAGAAGCAGAACTTGCAACACTAAGAAAAATTCCAGAATTGGGGCTGAAGCACATATGTAGTGGCTAAGTAAAGATACAGTTAAAGAACACGGCAGTTCTAGGGCAACTAGTATATTTGCTTGAACTGTAGAGCAAATGACTTAGATACTTTGGCACTTGGGGACACCTTCCCCCTCCCCCACAACACAGCCTAAAGGTCAGCCATTCTTTTTCTTACCCTACAGTGAATTCTGCCTGTCAGTTAACTTTTTCTCCATACACAGATCTCTTGTACAGCTTCTTAGTGAGTCGTTATTAAATTTGAAAAGATGATTGATAATCATAGCAATGATTTTTATAGCACATGATAGGATAGAAATGAGCATATTTAACAATGATACCATAGCAATTAGCATACTTAGCTCCCATGTCTTAGTTTCTAACTACAGTCTTCACTGAAGAAATCTAGGGCTCCTGCAAGAAATCACTGATTCCATGATTGGAGAAGAGAAGTTCGAGGTGATCCTGAAATATCGTCTTGAACCAGAAAGTAAGGCATTGATTAAATAACTATGGGGGCTGTTTTTAAAGGACATAGGAGCCAGCATGAAGGTGTTCCCACTCTCCAAATCTGGACAATATGAACATCAAAATTAATAATAGTAATGGATATAACATTTTGAGAATTTAAGAATCTACCTGACTATATTGATATAAAAAACTGATACACATAAATATGCACACAATAATTAAATGGGGAGAAGAGAAAGTTTTTTCATACAGCAGAATGCCAACTAAAAAATACAGAAGGATTTACAAAATTAGCAAATTGTGACTGAATTATAAAATTAATGGGTGAAAGCTTGACAAGGAATAAGATACCTACACACTGCCAAAGTATCAAAATGCAAATTTACAAAGACAGAAATTACAAAGTGAAGAAACTTGAAAAACACAACTTTCATCACATGATCAAAGTTACCTCCAACCAAATTTGCATAAATCAACATAATATACCTCCTGCTATGACACACTCAGAAGGATGCAGCACCCTCTCTATGGCATGTCTACCAAAAAATGCTAAATATGAATCTAATCATGAGGGAAGTTAGACAAACCCAAATCAAGGGACAATCTATAAAATAATAGGCTATGTTCTTTAAATTGAGGGAGTTCAAGAAAAAGAAAGGATGAGGTAGTCATCCAGATTAAAAAAACTAGAGAAACAGGCATGACACTGAATGAGACCTTGGGCCAGAAAAAAATGTAATTATAAGGGACATTATTGGGACAAGTGACCAAATTTGAGTATGTAATTTTGATTAGATAATAGTATTATATTAATATTAAATTTCCTAATTTTTATAATTATATTGTGCTTGTTCTTAAATGGGTATGACCCTACAATTTATTCTGATGAATTTGACAATTTGTAAATACTCTATATATGACATTATTATATACATAAATAGTATTACATATATAATAAAGCAAATGGGGCAAAATGTAAACAATAAATTGGGCATGTAGGACTTTGTTGCACTGCTACAGCAACTTTTATGCAAGTCTGAAATTATGTCAAAATAGAACGATTATCTATTTGACACTAAAAACAATTAAGGCTTTAGAACAGAAAGTAAATGTTAGCCATGAGGATAGAATCTAGACTCTCAGAGTTGGTACAGATCCCAAATCACCCACTCAGTACTTGATGTCCCTGAATCTCCCCACAAACAGGTCATTTGACTTGTGTTGGATTCTTGTCTGTGACAGCTGCCTTCATCTTCAGATCACCCATTCATTCTCCCTTTCGCACAGCACTCGAATTTGTCTTGATATGGAACTCAGCCCTCTCGTGGTCTTGCTATTTACCCAAAACTCTCTTCTATGCAACTCCTCAACCCTTTATACGCTAATATATGGACTGGGGTAAAAAATAACAAGGGACATTATTGGGATAATTAACAAAATTGAAGTATGCACTGTAGATTAGATAATAGTGTTATATTTCCTCATTTTAATAACTAGCCTTACCTTGTTCTCAGGGCAAATGAAATATATATATATATATATATATATATATATATATATATATATATATACACACACACACATATATACACACACTTACTGGTATATGTAGATTTATATTTAAATGAAAAAAAAATGTATATATATGGTTTCATTTAAATATATACATGCAGTCTGGAAATATCCAGCTATGTAATATGGAAAATAGAGGTATATATATATATATATATATATATATATATATATAAAATAATTTATAGCACATTAATTAGCATTATTAGAAGGCTATTAAATGTTCATTAAATACAAATAAAGTATATCTTTAGAGGGCAGGAACTGTGTTTTCTTTGTCTCTCTGTCCCTAAATCTTAGGACAACGCTCATTGTTACAGATACTTTAAAACTGTCTGTTGGATGAGTTTCTCATGAAGATAGCTTCTCAGGCCAGAGTCTCTGTCATGGGTTTTTATGAGCTCAAAATTCTTAACATAGTGTCCAAAGCCCAATAACACTTCATACACACATGAATGAACCTTCCTTTGGACTATACACTATTTTATAGCCATAAAATAGAGAGTTAACAAGTCAAGTCAAAGCACAATTATTGAGCATCTTCTCTGGAATGGGCAGGGGTGCTATAAATACTTAGTATGTGAATAAATGAACTTTAATTTTAACATAAAGTATTTGCTATGATAAAGCAGAGATTTCTTAATAAGCCAGACAAGAAATATTTTCTAAGTGCAGGCCACAAATCATTTAAAGTGCTCTGGATGACAACTACTATTCCAAACAATAAAAGATTCATTTTTAATATAGCTATATGATTATGCAGAGGTGAAGAAAGTGAGAAAAATAAAACTTATCTATCAGAAATGGAGAAAATACTATGTCATTTTAGCTACTGGTGACCCCTTTTTGACCACATCTTAGAAACCTCTAAAATCAATCATTTATAAATAAGTCCATTTAATTGACATTCCTTCAACAAGTCTGTAGAGTTCAAACCTCTCTAGATCTCAGTTTTATAAGTAGTAGGAAAAAGAAAAAGAACTAAAATGGAATTGTATTCACTAATGGAAAGAGAAAAGGCATTTTCTAGCATGCAACAGCTAAGCAATATTCCTATTTATAATCAACATAGAGAAACACTAATAATTGCAGTTTATTTGCATTAAATTTAGGATGTTTTAAAAATTATTTTTTTAATAAAGGGACAAAATAAAGTTAGGCATCACCTTATCCTTGTGTACAGTCTGAGATTAGAGTAAGATTTGGTTAAAGTCAACCACTGTAGGTTGAAACTGGTTGATGAGTTCAAAAGCATAGGAGCATAGTAAAAGAAACAACCCAGACAAAAATATTTCTACTGAGTGAATTAGATTTATTAAGAGACTGACAGCAGAACCCCTTTCTACCCACACCCAGTTTGTAATACATTGATGTCGGTGTTGAACTTATTAGTACATCAGCAGAGCAAACGTGAAAGGCAAACCACTTGCTTCACTGCTAAAATCCAGGTGTGTCACAGAAGTACATCTGGCTTTCTTTGGCTGAAGGTAAGTATCAGTTCAGTGTTTGATGCCTGAGCTACTTGATCAGCACCATCAAAGACCAGTAAGAACTCAGCAAGAAGGTGGAAGACGTGTGTCCCCAGCACATCTATGCACAGAAAGACGGTGGCTGTTCTTCAGGTTGTTCTGTGTGCAGACTCGATCGAGAGTCCTGTCGTCTCCTGGAGCCATTGGTTCTTCAGTAGGTGCTGTAGCCAAAGCCAGAGCCTGAGCCCCAGGGCCGGCAACAGCTGCCACCGTAACCACAGCTCAGGTTGTTGAAGTTGCCACCTCCGAAGCCGTAGCCCAGGGAGCCGTAGCCGTTGCATCCATAACCATAGCTGAGGGGAGAGCCCAGGGGCACGACACAGTTCAGCGGGGTGGCTCTGAAGGTCCTGTGGAAGTTGGTTCCATAGCAAGGATAGCCTGGGAAGTAGCTTCCGCAGCAGAAGAAACGAGTCATGGCAGGAGTTGAGAGGATTTGGATAGATAGCAAAGAGCAAGTTACCCAAGTGGTGATGAGGATCTCCTCCTGCTCAGGGCTTTTTATACCTCAAGCTGGTGGGCATGACACGCTTGTCTAGACAGCTTCCTATTAATTTGCGTAAATAGCTATAGTATTTGCCAATAAAATGCATTTAAAGGAACCCACAGACTCATGGTCCATGTTTTGTTAGCTTTTCGGTTTACAAAGGAATGTGTCGTATCATCAATGCCCATGGCCATACTTGACATACAATTGGATTCTTTTCATCAATGTCCTGTAGTTTAACTGCTATACTGAATGCATCATTTGAGACTCTAAATCCTCTGATTACAAATTCCTCCCAACTGACACAAGTAGACTAAAAAAGCTTTGGCAACAATGCAAACACTTCTACAACTCCTTGAAATCCTCTTCATATGTCATTCAAAAACATGAGTATACCAACTGCTTAATAGGTATAGAATTTTGGGATAAAGAACCTCCACTCCAATTATTTGGAATTAGAGGTGGTAGTGGCAAGACATTGTGAATGTACTAACTACTACTGAATCGTTCACTTTAAAACGTTCATTTTGTGTTATGTAAATTTCACCTCAATAATGTTTCCTATTTTTAATTTTTAAAGCATAACTATACACGTCCATCTGAAGTCTTTTTGCAGAGGCTGCAAGAATACCAAATAATAAGATGGCTATGAATATCCAACCAGTAATTTTCAAGTCTTTCATTTATGTGTATCCTCCCTGTTGACATCTTTTTTTCTTTCTTTTTTTCCATGGAGAACATACAATCTTCAGTTGTAATTATC
>PVKE010043656.1:0-13293 GCA_004027555.1 Craseonycteris thonglongyai | reverse complement strand
ATTGGCAACACTTTACCACACAAATGACGCAAAATTCAAATCTTGCGTGAATTTTGGGACAACCTTTAGTAGAGAACCACATAAATTCTAGGGCAAGTACCTTTTATAATTTAGAATACGCTGAGGTGTCACTGTGTTGGCGTCTGTTTGGGGACCTCAGAGGCTAAGCCTTTGTCTATATGGTCTCAGTGACATGCATTATTGAATTGATTATTGGGAGAATAAAAGGCATAAATGACTGTTACAAGGAACATTTTGATAAACTGGTGAATTCAGAGCCAGAGTTATTCAGTCGTTATACTTTTGAACAAGAATTATTTACATACTTTCTTCATGTAGGTCGCGTTAGCCAAAAGGTTCTCAAGTTTTTGCCTCACCTTGTGGTACAGGCTCAGTATGGGACCACTTAGGCTGCTTCCCCTAACATCTTCAATTTAAGGAGGGACCACAACCAGCAGATGATCCCAATTGAGTCACTGCTGCTTCAAAGAGAAAGCCTTGCTCTACCGCGCCAACTCTCACTTTTTCCACATTACATAATCCTCTCTGTTCCCCTGCATTTCCACGTGGCCCTCTGCTAAGTGGAACCAGGAGTGTGGTTTGGTTACTGCTTCATGTTGATATCGATAGACTACAGAATAGCAGGTCCCTTGTTGCCTAGCAACCAAGTAAAGTACCTCAGCCTACTGACCTCCATGTGGGTACCACTTGTACAAAAAAAGAAAGCTCCGCCACTGAATGGATTGTTGTTGCCTTGTTTCTGATCTCCCCCGGCCCTATTTAGTGCGTGCAGCCCACCCTGATGAGGCTTTTGGTTGAATGGTGTGATGGTGCTTTTTTGCCCTCATAGTCTGAAATTTAATCATAAAGCAAGTGCCACAAGCTAACCCAAATGTTCTTATTTACTCTGTTGTCACTAGATCTAGGGCCCAACAGCTTCATGTAGAGTCAGTGATGGAGAATGAAAGACCATTTGTTCATCACCTTAAATAGAGGCATTAAAACTTACTTGATCCCATTTTTTTTTTTGCTAACAATTTTTTTTAATAATTTTTATCAAAGTTAAGCTTCTATGACAGTACTTTGCTGACTTTGTGCTGAACACATAATACTGTGTATATTATTGTTTTTAATCATCACATCAACACTATGAGGGAGATATTAGTATTATCCCCATGTTTTAGATGAAAAAGCTGAAATTTAGTGAGATTTTGCTATTGAGATAAAACCACAAATGTACTCGTCATTAGATAACAGCTGTGGCTCAGATGCAGGCTTACTTGATTTTATAGCACATGTACACTATGTCTTATATCAGAAGGATAAGAGCCACTGACAAAAATTATACACTTATTTCTGAAAATTCATCCTGTTTCCCAAATCAAAATAGTTAGCATTACCAGTTTTCAGAGTTACCAGTGATGGCTTATAATGACAAGCAGTGGGACATATCAGGTCCCTGAATAAACTAGAAGCAGAGAAGGGACCTCTGTGAGCTTATTGTTCACCTCAAGACTTAAGTCGTAGCTACCTAAAGGGAACTCAAGTTTAAGATAACAGTAGTTATCGACAACATTACTGTTTGGTATGTACCTAATCATCAGCACCAGCCTCTTCTGAAGCACCTAGTTTTTTTAATCCACATTTAAGGTGACTTACCAGGGAGTTCATTTACAGGAAACTGGGACTCAGCATCTCTTCCTAAGTTACACTGTTAATAATCAGTAAAATGGAGACCTAGGTCTGGGATAGCCAACTCCACAGTCAGTCTTTGGGCATTGGGAATTTACACCGCACGGCATGTGTAAATGAGAAAAGAAAACACAAATTACTGGTGGAACACTGATGCTATTCAAGAGGGAACGTTCTTAACACTCTTGAGTTACCTCTGCAGTTACAGGGGTGGCTAATAACCACAGCAATTATAATAATAACCGTGGGGATTCCCATGTGCTGAGTGCTGTACTGTCTGGATGTCTGACCCATGGCTGAGCACTCTGCACATGTCTTTTTACTGAAGCGGTGCTGACACCCAGGGCTGTAGGTGCTGGTAATATCCCCTTTCTGTAGCTGAGGGAAACCAGATTACCCCAGAGCACAGGTTATTAAACATGGGCTTCAGGTTAGCATCCAAACCAGTCAAGCTCAAACCCCAGGTTTCAACTTGACACTCACTTTTGCTGATCCTGGGAGATTCGTGGGACCCTCTGTCTCCCTAAGGAAGAATGAGACTATTTTTTGTTCTTTCTGCTGTTGAAAACCCACTTCTCCCTCAAAAATACTTTTGTCTGTGTGGATCCACCTTAGCCCTGGACACAATATTGGAAGAGAAAGTGTATCTCTGTGTGCCAAAAAGAGGCAGTCCACTTGTGGGCATTAATCAAGGAGGGGGCACGTTTGCCCTGGGCAATGCCGTGACTTTCCCTGAAGCCCAGATGAATAAGAATGAAAGCTGGTGAGAGAGAGCAAAGGAGTTACACACTGTGCTCTCTACCAGACCCATCTGCAAAACACAAGTTGGCAGGCACTTCCCGGTCTCGTTTAGCAAGGCCAAATACAACATCCAAGCTGTACAGCAACACTAACTAAGCATACTTATTGCTCTTGCAAACCATTAGGGTTTCAAGTGGAATGAAAATTATCCTGGGAACACTGGCTCTGTTACTGTGAAATCATTCGTGCTTGACTCACTGAAGGAGGCTTAAAGAAAGGTCCCAGAGCTAAATGACCAAGATTTATGTTCCAGGCTTTCTGTCCCTGCTGGCTGGAGGTGAGAGACTAGAGCAACAAAGGTGACATTATTCCTCAGGGGCCAGAGAGTAGCAGTACCCTTTGTTACTTTATTGGCTTGCGATGGGGTCATCAGATAACCAAGCTTATTAAGATTGTTTGATACAAAACCAGAAATGGTTTCTGGGTGACACCTAAGGAACTCCCTTATTAGTTAAGTATACACAGTTCACTGCTTGGACGTGGTAACATCTGTTTTGTTGCTCAAATAAATTTTATGTTTATTTCTAGAGTCTCCTTACTGGTTTAAGACCAGTGGTTTCAAATGTGCTCCTCAGCTCTCATGAGCTGCCGAGAGATGCTTAAAATGGTTTCTTTGGGGTCAGGGTAGAGGGGGGCTCCATGCAGGCTCCTGCTACAACCAAAGCAGCAAGTACCTCCTCTCCCCTGAAACCCATTTTAGGAAATGGGGTTCTGTTGGCAGTATGTTATTTCACCACCTTTCTACTGGTAAGGGCACCATGATTTTCTTCTGGAAATCCACCAGCCCTCCATCTGTGTGTTCTGGGTGGTGCGAACTCCTCTGCCAGATTCAAGAACAGGCTTAACCAACCAGAGTCTCCTATCTATTCCCTCCCAGAGGTGGTCCCAAAAAGGGCACTGAGGCTGGAGCCTCCGTTTCCTCCTGTGTTAACTAGAGGTGATGCTTCCTATGCTTAGACCGGTTCCTGGCAGGGAGAATACATTTTATAAAATATGAGCTATTATTTATGAAGCTGTGAGGATGATTCAGTGTTTAATTTTATTAGATTTTCCCAATTTTTTTAACCATTACCCCAAATGTCCTTTATAACATCCCCTGCCTCAATCAAAAATTGCAGCATGTCCTCATTTTCAAACCTGCTCTCTCTCCACCCACTGAAACCCTATCCAGTTTGCTTTCATTTCTCTCCTCACCCTTCTCATTCCTGTTCTTCATGCTGTGTGCATCAGAGACCTAGAGCATGCTTGCTTTCTGCTGGATGTTTAATGCTCACAGTACCACGATGCCCAATGTGCCAGTTCTTTGTCTTCTCATCTGCCTCCATTCCAGGATGACGTGTTCCATGTGTAACGTCTTCTCGCAGGTGTAAACATGGGCATGTGCAACACCCACTTCCCTGGCTGAAATCCCATCTGTTTCCAGCATTACCTTGCATTTTCTTCAGTTTTGCCCTCTGCACATTTTCCGAGGCCCTTTCTTCAACTTCCTTATTCCAAGCCAGTTGATGGGCCCTTGGTATGTACTTGGCTCAGAGGGCGGACAAAAACAGAGCCTTTTGAAGACAAGGGCTCCTCCTGTCTTGTAACGCTTAAAACTCTCTGAGAATGTCATTCTTGATATCCTGAGAAAGGAGGGCAGGGCAGAGGAATGTCCTTGAGAATGAGGCCAGAGAAAGGAGACACGCCTTTGAGCCTGGAAAGGGGACAAGTCAGATGGCCCTTGAAGAACCAGGCTGTAGTGCCACCCCATGGAGATGGTAAGACTTGGACAGGGAAGGCTGCTGGGTACACCTGAGGAGGCTGGCCCTGGGCAAGGGTTCTCTAGCCTTGGCAAAGACACAAAAGTAGAGAGATTGCAGGAATTTAAGAGAACTCAAGGTCCAGACAAGTAGGATGGCAACAGCAACTGTGATGAATTGATGACTGGGCACGATTTTAGCCAAGAAAGGGAGGGCCCCCACAATGACTGAGGTGACTAGCCTTCCTGCCATGCTCACTGGTAGGACAGCCACTGAGAACCAGACTTTAATTGGAATAAAGCATAGTCAAACGATGAGGCCTGCACACAGCTTGTACACTGAAGTGTGCACTGTGATTGATACCTGCACTTCAGCCACCACAGCCTTCTGTGTGGAACCAACATGTATGGACATTTCTGTGAAGGGCTGTATCAGAGAAGGCCCCAACCAGGAATGTGGACACACAATCCCTCTCTCAGGTGAAGCATCCTCATCAGAGGTCCCAGGAGTAGCTCTCAATGTGAGCAAGAGTGCCAACAGCCAAAACACCTCCTTTCGGGGGGAACAAATAATCTCTTCCTTACCCCCAGGAAATTAATCCAACATCATCCACCTGGAATTTTCTGAAGCCAAACCCACTAATCAATGTCAAAACCAGAATAAGAGGAAACTTTTTAAAGAAACACCCTCCATCCTCTCGTCATTGGTGAAAAATGGCCTGCATTGTTTTCTTTGCTTGTAAAGGAAAGGAGAGAGAGAGAGAGAGAGAGAGAGAGAGAGAGAGAGAGAGAGAGAGAGAGAGAGAGAGAATGAAAGAAAGAGAAAGAGAAAAAAGAAAAACCAAGGCAGCTCCTGATGCTTAGTCTCAAGTATCTTAATTTCCAGATGACTTTATCATTCCTGAGTTGTCCCATCAAACTGAGTTACAGCCCCATTAAAACACCACACTCAATATTTTTTGTCTAGTCCTCTAACACTCCAATCTCTGGCTATCAGCAGACATGTCAGGAAACTCCCTTCTCCAGAGGATTTGGTTTGGGTGTTTTCTGGCCAGGGAAAGAAAAGACGAGTAAGAGAAAGAGAGACTTAGAAAGAACGTAGAGCCGGGCGTGAGGCGTCACGGCCATGTTAATTCCGGCCGTCTCTCCAGCTGGTGGGCCTTAAGGTGGCAGCGTTACAGGCAGGCAGATAGGCGGGGCCCCAGTGAAGTGCCATTTTGAAGGAGAACTGTGACCAGACTGAAGTAGAGCCCATTAGCCACCCAGTGGGTGACATGATACCTGTTAACCATTCAGCTGCTCCTCACTAGGGAGAGGGGGAAGGTGGCCCCGGGGTGACTCAGCCCAGC
The DNA here is from genome assembly GCA_004027555.1 of Craseonycteris thonglongyai. Classification (NCBI taxonomy): domain Eukaryota; kingdom Metazoa; phylum Chordata; class Mammalia; order Chiroptera; family Craseonycteridae; genus Craseonycteris; species Craseonycteris thonglongyai. The sequence continues at coordinate 7,713 of PVKE010043656.1, read as the reverse complement.
AGATCCTGCCCAAGGACAACTATGGAATGCAAATATTTATAAATCCTGTGGTTGTTTAACGTTCTTCAGAGCACTAACACGCTCTGTGTCCTCAAACCAAGATAAATGTCCTGCTTCTGAAATGCCCTGACCTGAAAAGATAAGGGGAGAGAAATGCCAGACAAAGGTCACTTTTTCCCATTTGTGCTGATCCATCTCTGTCAAATATGCATTGTCTTCTGGTCATCAGTGTCCTCTTAATGGAGGCAGGTGACTTTGAATAAGGGCAGTTATCTACGTTCCAGTGACTCTCTTGGCTTTCCTTGGAATTTGAGGAGGATCAAAAAAAGGAGGGGGAAAAAGATGAGAACTTTCCACTCATTCTTCTTTATCACACAGTTCTCTAAGGGCAGAGGGTGTGTGCAGGCCCCTTACATCTCCAGGATAGTGCCTGGTCCTTTGCCTGATAATGTGAGGTGGGTGGCAAAGGACACCTGGGAGGGTTCCAACAGAGGTCAGGTGGCTTCGCTCTCTGGGAAAAGGCAGCTGCCTCCTTGAGGTCACTGGCTTTCCTCTGAGCGCCACCATGAAGGAAAGACAGGATATTAAAATTCAGATTGATTAAGGTTTGAAGGGACAAATAAGATGCTAATATGTGGCTAAACACCACAGGAGCTAAAAACACAGCTGGCTGGAACCCTGGAGTTCCTGGGAGATTTCTTTTCTGGTCAAAGTAAAGGGGAGAAGGAACTGAAAGTCACCCAGACCCTGGAGTAGAAATCTTGAGCATACATCAGGGCCTTACCTGTTGTGTACCTAAGGGGAGAGGAGACAGAATGAAGCAGGGGAAAATATCCAGCTGAAACACGTGCCCACAGAAACTGAAAACGCAACCAACTTGTGGCTAGAGGAATGGTAGCTCCTTCCAGAAGGTACAAATATGAAAATATTAAGAAACCAAACAAAATTCATTCAGGGGCTCACTGATAAGGTTCAACATGGGCGATTTCCGTCTTATGCTATAACTGTAATAATTGCATACGATGATTATATCTCTACATCTTACCCATGCCATCTGCCATAAGACTAGGACCAGAATGAATCCTGTTTGTTTGCTCATTTGTTTCCCTATTTGGATGACTTTTTTCTTTACGAAAGCCTAATCTCACAGCTCGATTACCAGACTCATCTCTAAATGTCTTTTGTTAAGGTTTCAAACTCAGATTCAGCCTCAGAGGACAAAGTTTTCTGCATTGGAGGTGTTCAAAAGAACGTCTTCAGGTGATTGTCTCAGAACTGCTTGTGCCTAATTCTTTTGTTGGTAGTTTTTAAATAGAGCACCTACCTGGAACAGTCCAAGAATGCAGCTCTTCTAGTTAAGACAGGACCACTACAAAGTCACCAAGGATAACCCGATGTACTCCAGGAGACATCAGACTGTTGGTCCAAGGCCAAGCGTACCAGGAAATAGAGGCATCAAGTAGCCAGGGCTACTCTACTGGCATGATTTGGATTCTGAAGTCAGCTTTGACTGTGATGGGTCATAAAACATCTGCCAGGTTCTGACATAGACATAGCAACGCAGCGGGGGTAAAATACCACTGAGAGTTTAGGGGGTAGTTTGGGAAGCAAGATGTCATGCAGGCTAATACAGCAAAATTCCACTCCATTTATCACGGCTATCAACACCCAATTATCCTATTTGGACACATCACAGTGTTTTCCCAGTGAAATATAGCCTGTGCAAAACTAATGTATGGGAAATATTGAGAGACTTATTGACCCAAAGCAGCCTCATGCCAAGGGTCAGGCAGTATCTAGATTTAAACACAGCTCAGAGAGCAGTGTTTGCACAAAGCTCCTATTAAAGCAATCCTAATTGCCATAATTTTTAAACTTCCTCATGTGGCTGCCTGCTCCCATTTTTGTGACAGCCACAACTTCAGCAGGCAAGGGGAACATTCTGTTCTGATGTTGCCCAGAGGCCTTAACTAATTTCTTTGCTGGTCCAAGATTTAAGCATTCACCAAAATTTCCAGTAATGTAAATTTTCTATGTCTCCATGTCCTGTATCCCATTGGGGAAATACTGGGAGTAAATATTATTCTAAATCAGTTACTTTTTAAAAAAGGAACAACTAAAAACCAACTGATTGTTCTAATACTTTATTCTATTCCACCTGAGGAACCTCAGCAAGGACTAGTTAAGAGAGCAAATCAAGTTTGATGTGCCTCTTTTATTAGATTCTGTATTGTTCATAAGTACATTCAGCTCAATTACTGGCAAACTGACTGGCAGTAATTTAAACACATAAATATGTGTCTGTGTCCCACTTAAAAAATCAACAGAGAAGTAGTTTGATGTCAGAAGGATGGCTTCAGGGATCCAGATTTTTATGTCTACTTGGTTCATTATCCTTGGTTTGTGCCTTTATTTTTTTTTTTAATTATAAAATTTATTGGGGGTGACATTGGTTGGTAAAAATTACATAGGTTCCAGGTATACAATTCTACATTACATTGTCTATGTGTTGCAATATGTTCCCACTACACAATCAATTCTCTTTCCATCACCATATATTTGATGCCCCCTCCCTACTCCCTGACCCACCTCCCCCTTTACCCTCAGGTAACCACTAAACTGTGTCCATGAGTCTTTGTGTCTTTGTTATTTTCAGTTTTATATTTCACCTATAATTGAAGTCATATGTTTGATGTTTCTCAGCATGACTAGTTTCGCTTAATATGATGGTCTCAGGGTCCATCCATGTTGTCACAAATGGCAGTATTTCATCTTTTCTTATTACTGAGTAGCATTCCATTGTGCAAGTGTGCCACAGCTTCTTTATCCAGTCATCTATCAGAGGGGACTTTGGTTGATTCCACGACTTGGCCACCGTGAACAATGCTGCAATGAACACAGGAGTATCTTTAAAAACTAAGGTTTTTAAGTTTTTTGGGTAGATGCCCAGAAGAGGAATTGCTGGAACATATGGTAATTCTATTCTTACTTTTTTGAGGAATCTCCATAAAGCCTTCCATAGTGGTTGTTACCAGTTTACATTCCCACCAGCAATGTATGAGGGTTCCTTTTGGTCCACAGCCTCTCCAGCACTTGTTATTCCTTGTCTTGTTGATTTTAGCCATTCTGAGAGGTGTGAGGTGGTACCTCATTGTGGTTTTAATATGCATTTCCCTAAATGCTAGTGATGTTGAGCAATTTTTCATATATCTGTTGGCCATTTGTATGTCTTCATGAGAGAAGTGTCTGTTCAGGTCTTCTGCCCATTTTTCAATTGGATCATTTATTTTTTTGTTGTTAATTTGTATGAATTCTTTATATATTTTACATATTAGCCCCCTATCAAAGGCATTGTTTGCAAATATTTTCTCCCATTCTGTTGGTTTCCTTTTTACTTTGTTGACAGTTTCCTTTGCTATGCAAAAGTTTTTCAGGTTGATATAGTGCCATTCCTTTATTTTTGCTTTTACTTCCCTTGTCTTATAGGTTAAGTTCATAAAGTCCTCTCTGAACCCAAGGTCTATTAGTACCGATGCTTTCTTCTATGCACTTTATTGTTTCGGGTCTTATGTGGAGGTCTTTAATCTATTTGAGTTCATTTTGGTATATGGTGACAATTCACGTTCCAGATCCATTTATTTGCACATAGTTTTCCAATTTTCCCAGCACAATTCACTGAAGAGGATTTCTTTTCTCCAATGTATATTTTTTGCTCCTTTGTCAAAGATTATCTGTCCATATATTTGTGGGTTTAGTTCTGGGTTTTCAGTTCCGTTCCATTGGTCTGTATGTCTGTTTTTCTGCTCATACCAAGCTGTTTTAGTTATTGACACTTTGTAGTATAGACCTATGTCAGAAAGCGTGATGCCTCCAGCCTTACTCTTTTTTCATAGGATAGCTTTGGAGATTTGGAGTCTTTTGTGGTTCCATATATATCTGATGATTTTATTTTTAATGTATTTCTCAAAAGAATGTCTGTGGGATTTTGATGGGAATTGCATTAAATTTGTATATTGATTTGGGTAATATGGCCTTTTTTTTTAAGATTTATTTTTATTGTTTTTGACAGAGAGATACAGAGAGAGAGACAGAGAGAAAGTAGAGGGCCCAGAACAGTCTCCATAGTTGCACATCATCAGTTTTTCCACATAGTTTTATTCCACAGGTGGGAGTGGGGCTGCACAGGGCAGGAACTGGGCTGGGGTCTCGCCCTGGTGAGAACCAAACTGGGGGCACTCCCCAGTTCAACATATGGGTCCGCACGGGCTGGGGCCAGGATTTGATCCTTGGTCCCCGGGGCTGCAAAGTGAGCGCTTAACCCACTGAGCCATCCTGGCTTCCCCTAATATGGCCATTTAAGAATTAACTATGTTAATTCTTCCAATTCATGAACACAGATCTTTCCATTTCTGTGTATCTTCTTCAATTTCTTTTAATAGTGTCTTATAGTTTTCCATGTATAAGTCCTTCACATTCTTTGTTAAGTTTATTCCTTGGCATTTTATTCTTTTTTTTTTGTGGATGCAAAGGTATCATTTTTCTACTTTCTTTTTCTGAAGTTTCATTGTATATAAAAATGCTATGGATTTTTGTACATTGATTTGTATCCTACAACTTTACTGTATTCATTTATTATTTCTAACATTTTTCCGGTGGAATCTTTAGGGTTATCTGCAAAAAGTGATAGTTTAATTTCTTCAGTCCCAATTTGGATGCCTTTTCTTTCTTTCTCCTGCCTGACTGCTCTGGCTAGAACTTCCAACACTATGTTGAATAGCAGTAGGTGACATGGAACATCCCTGTCTTGTTCTTGATTTTCAAAGAAAATGTTTCAGTTTTTCTCCATTCAGTATGACATTCACCAAGGGTTTGTCATATATGGCCTTTAATTATGTTGAGATATTTTCCTTCTGTACTCATTTTATTAAGTGTTTTGATCACAAATGGATGTTGGATCTTGTCAAATGTGCTTTTTCTGCATCAAATGATATAATCATATGGTTTTTATCTTTTGTTTATGTGGTGTATCACATTGATCAATTTGTGTATGTTGAACCATCTTTGTGCCCCTAAGATGAATACCACTTATCATGAAGTTGAATCTTTTTAAAGCATTTTTATGTTCTATTTACTCATATTTTGTTTTAAAATTTTTGCATCAGTATTCATCAGGAGATACTTGTCTATAGTTTCTTTTTTTGTGTGATGTCCTTACTAGGCTTTGGTATTAAATTAATGTTGGCCTCATAGAATGAGTTGGGAAGTATTGCCAATTTTTTGGAAAAGTTTGGGGAGAATAGGTGTTATTTCCTCTTTGAATGGCTGGTGTAACTCACTAGTGAGACCATCTGGTCCTGGACTCTTGTTTTTGGGAAGGTTTTGGGTGATTGTTTCAATTTCCTTACTGTTGATTGGTCTTTTTAGATTGTCCAGTTCTTCTTGATTCAGACTAGATCAACTACATTTCTAGAAAACTGTCCTTTTCTTCTAGGTTGCAAAATTTGATGGCATGTAGCTCCTCATAGTATTCTTGTATGATCCTTTGTATTTCTGTGGTATCAATTATAATTTCCCCTCTTTCATTTCTAATTTGGATTATTTGTGTCTTTTCTTTTTCCTTTGGTGAGCCTAGGCAATGGTTTGTCAATTTTATTAATTTTGTCAAAAAACAAGCTTTTTGTTGCATTGATTTTTCTCTATTGTTTTTGTTGTTGTTTGTTTTGTTTTGTCTGTTTTCTATTTCATTTAGTTCTGCTCTAATTTTTATTATTTGCTTCCTTTTGCTGACTTTGGGTGCTTTTTGTTCTTCCCTTTCTAGTTCTTTAAAATGAGATATTAGGTTGTTTACTTGTGATTTTTCTTATTTCTTGAGATAGTCCTGCAGTGATATAAATTTCCCTCTTTTATTGTTTTCACTGTATCCCAGTAATTTTGCTATGTTGTGTTTTCATTGTCATTTGTTTCTATATATTTTTTAAAGATTTATTTTATTGATTTTTGACAGAGAGAAACAGAGACAGAGAGAGACAGAGAGAAGGGGGAGGGCCCAGAGCAGTCTCCATAGTTGACATTAGTTTTCCATATAGTTTCACTCCACAGGTGGGCACAGGGCTGCGCAGGGCAGGAACTGGGCCGGGAGCCTCCCACATAGATCCCGGCAAGAACTGAACTGGGGGCACACCCCAGTTCAGCATGTGGGTCCGCCTGGGCCAGGGCCGGGATTCGATCCTCGGTCCCCAGGGCTTCAAAGCGAGCGCTGAACCCGCTGAGCCATCCCAGCTTTCCCAAGTTTCTATATATTTTTAAATCTCTTTTATTGTTTCCTTAATCCAGTCATTTTTATTTTTTATTTATTTATTTTTTAAATATTTTTATTTATTTATTTATTTATTTTTGACAGAGAGAGAGAGAGAGAGAGAGAGAGAGAGAGAGATACAGAGACAGAGACACAGAGAGAACTGAACTGGGGGAACTCCCAGTTCAGCATATGGTTCCGCACGGGCCGGGGCTGGGATTCGATCCCTGGTCCCCGGCGCTGCAAAGTGAGCGCTTAACCCACTGAGCCACCCGGCTTCCCCTACCAGTCATTTTTAATAGCATGTTGTTGAACCCTTTTAGTACGACTAACCAATACATCAGCTTTTGCATCTCAGGTGAAAAGTGCAGTGGTCCAATATATCGGCTCATACGTAGACCATAGTTAAAAGCGTTATAACATTTTTTTTTCTTGTATGCTGTATGACTGAAATAATTAAATTTCTTTTTCAGATGATGTAAAAGAATAGTATTATTATTAACTAATACAATTTATAGAAAACTAAAAAAAAACGCATATGGATATCTAAAACAATAACTTCATAACGTTTTTTTCCCTAAGGTGATACATTTTATTAAATTACTCTTCAAATTTCTCACTAGTACCTCTGGCAGAAGGTAGCACTAAGAGGGTTAATCTCCACATATATGTGATTTTCCCTGCTTTCTCTTTGTAGTTCATCTCCAATTTCAAAGCTTTGTGATCAGAGCGTACACTCAGCATGATTTCAATCTTCTTAAATTTGCTGAGGCTAGCTTTGTGTCCCAGCATGTGGTCTATCCTTGAGAATGTTCCACATGCATTAGAAAAGAATGTGTAGTCATGTATCGTAGGATGAAGGGTCTTGTAAATGTCAACTATGCCCAATTGCTGTAATGCAGGGGTGGCCAACAAGTCGATCGTGGTCGACCGGTCGATCGCGAGGCCAATTTTGGTCAATCGTTGATCGCTCGCAATGTCTGGGGTGGAATTCGTGAGGCCAATTTTGGTCGATCGTGGATCGCTCGCAATGTCTGGGGTGGAATTCTGTGTACCATGGACTTTGAAGCAATTGTAGAAGACAAAACTTTCTAGCAAGAGTTTAATGCATTCTGGGAATTTGCCAAGGTCATAAATTCCTAGAATTCTGACGGCCTGACACTGTGATCGCTGCCCACCCAGACAATACAGTTTGACTTATGTGCTACACTTGTCACCAGACGCAATGCGTGAACGCAACAGTTACGACTCGACTCATCGAAGAACACAGTCAGTTAGCTTGAATATTTGGTAGTGTCATACGGTAGCTTCTTTTCTTTTGTATTAACAGTATTATTATCAATCAATATTATTTATCCTCGGTGACCACGTTGAGTTTCAATTTTTCTTCTGTTTAAAATGTAAGTACCTTTTCTTTG
>PVKE010043655.1:0-13261 GCA_004027555.1 Craseonycteris thonglongyai | reverse complement strand
GCTCAGCGGGTTGAGCGCTCGCTTTGAGGCCATGAGGACCGAGGATCGAATCCCGGCTCCGGCCCAGGCAGGACCCACGTGCTGAACTGGGGAGTTCCCACAGTTCGGTTCTCTAGCTGTCTCTGTCTCTGTCTCTCTCTCTATCTGTCAAAAAGTAAAATAGAAATAACTATGCACTGAAGACAAAAAGATAATTTCTATAAATGTGAAAAGATAAAAAAAACAAACAAAAAAAAAAAACAAAACAAAAAAAAAAAAAGATTCAATGGGCTCAAATATATAATTGTGTCACAATCTTAGGTTATCTCCAATAAATGCAGACTCTGAAGGACCAATAAAAATGTTCCTTACTGGTTGCTGTTAAATCCAGGTATTCTCGTTCAGCTGTCAAAATCCTCGAATTGATTCGAGGGACAACATTTGGCTGGTTCATGATGTACTCCACCACATCTTGATCATGGGACAGTTCACCCTACAGAAAAAAAGAAATGGGGTACAGAAAGTCCCATGAACATTTGCATCACAGTAAATCAGTTATGAGTGGTGTACAGAAAACAGTGGCACTTGAAGAACTTTATTGCCGACGACCAGACTACAGAAATGTAAACACACTGTTCTCTTTCGAAATTGGCTTTCAAACCCCACTCACCAAGTACACGGCCCTTTGGAAGAAGGTTGTGGTCTCCAGGATTCTGTGCATCGTGATGGTCTCCAGCTCATCGGGGTCCAGCTGTCCCCTCTCCAAGGGCATGCCATTGAACAGGACAGCAGGCAGCAGCCCAACACCAGTCTGCTCATAGTAGGCTCTTGCTTCCTGCAGCACAAGGGACCACAAACAGCACGTTTTTGTCCTTCAAAGTGGAACCCACATACATATTCCAACAGGAGAAAAAAATCAACAGAAATATAGTCACCAAGAAATAACTAAACAAATTCTTTTTAAAAAGCATCAAAGGTGACATCATAAGTAATATCCTGCTGGGTAAGTTTGAGGCTAAGTTACTGAGCTGTTATAAAAACATAAAACCCTGTGTATTAGGAAGTGGTGTGGCGTGTGGGTTGGGTAACTCTAAGCAGCCTACGCTACCAAACCCAAGTCAGAGGAACTACGGCCCACACCTTGCAACAGGCCTTTCAGCACTGATTCTGCTGCCCCATACAGTCACCACTGGCCACAGGTGGCTATTAAGCACTTGAAATTAGTTATTTTCCTCTTATAAGCTGCATGTGGTAGAGGCTCCTATAATGGGCAGCACACAACAGACTGACACAAATTATTGGTGCTCCTGGGCAGACAGCCTGAGAAGGAATATTCACACCCAATTCTAAATTCAATAAAAAAAAATATGCCTGCAGGAAACAGAACAAGAGTGGTGGGAAAGCCCTGCTCAGGAATTGCTCCAGAACGCACTGAGCAAGACCCTCGCTGCCTCAGGACTAACATCGCGGCAGCATATCGGACACAGACGGGTTTTTCCTGCCCGTCACCTCCCCAGACATCTACCACAGACCCAAAAGTTTTCAGAGCAAAAACTGTATTATTATGCAAGATGCTAAAAAGGGTGCCTTAAAAATTTGTTAAACATCTTGTAACTGATATTTTCTGAAAATCACAATTTTTCACATGGAACCTTTTCAGACGGCACAGACAGGTGATGCCATAGACTGCTTAGTGTCTGATCAGTCTCAGCCACCACGGTCCCTGATGAGACAGACCTCCCAGAGGACTAAACATGACACAGGCAGAAAGCCCGCGAGGTTGACTTCTGTCGTTTCTCTATATCGTTTAAACTTAAATTTTGTACACTTGGGAAAGCCGGGATGGCTCAGCAGGTTGAGCGCTCACTTTGAAGCCCCGAGGACCAAGGGTCGAATCCTGGCTCCGGCCCAGGCGGACCCACATGCTGAACTGGGGAGCTCCCACAGTTCAGTTCTCTAGCTGTCTCTGTCTCTGTATCTCTCTCTCTTTCTGTCAAAAATAAAATAAAATAAAAATAAATATGCACTGAAGATAAAATAATTACTCTCTATAAATTAAAAAAAAAAAAAAATTTGTACTCAAAATTTTAACCATGTTAATTCTTCTCTGACATCTCAACTGTTTCAAAGAAATTCATAAAAATTTAATATTAATATGTTTTGACCTTTGAAAATCATTGCCTCAGCACAACTCTGCGAGTTAGAAGCCTACACTCTAATTCTGTATGACAGTAAGAAGGAATGCTGGCAACTTTGGAAATAGCAGCTGACTGCAAGTCAGGAGCAGGAGCATTAAGTTTTGACTGCATAGCTTTCATTTTTACAACTTGTAAACAGTTTATCAGAACAAAAAACAGAATGTAACCCAGTTATCAAAGAGCCACGTTTAAATATTCCATGTAAAAATTCCTATCAATTGATCACTAAAAATGTTAAGTATAAATCATTTTAAAACATGACTTACAGGCAAATAGTCTTATGAATGAGCCATTCATAAATGACCACTGAGATTAATAAAAGCTCAGAGTTAACAGCCAAATGTGAAATGTTTGTATGAGTGAGAACCGTCTTTACCTATCGCTGTCTTACTGGCTTTGAAAGATACACAGCTATCAGACTGCCCTCTCCTCAGTTTAGAAGTTCTACTTTAATTGTACTGCCATTTCAGAAAAATTCTTTCAAATATCAGAAATAGGAAATATCATAGATTCATATTTATAACAGAAGTACAGATATTTGTAAGTGATAACATTTGCTAAGTGCCCTCATCCCTCCTTTTCTAAAGGAGTGATGGTTCAGATCTCCAAACAGAAAAACTAAAGGTTCTACCCTTTATCTCAACAAAGGAAAGAAGTTGGCAAACATACTTTTATTGTTTTCAATTAAAATGTTTTGGAAATGTATTTTGATTCATTGCCTTAACATTTGTTTTCAATAAACTGACCACCTTATTTCTGCTTGCATTAGATAGCACTTTAGTGTATCTAATATCTTACAAGCAACACTATTATCTCTAAATAAAATTTTTTAAAGATTTCTCTATATCTTCATTACCATATTTTACCATCTTGTTTATTACTTTTTAATACATTCCCATTTCTTTTCTTTTTTATTTATTTATTTGTTTATTTTTGACAGAGAGACAGAGACAGAGACAGAGAGAGAAATGAACTGGGAGAACTCCCAGTTCAGCATATGGTTCCGCAAGGGCCGGGGCCTGGATTCGATCCTCGGTCCCCGGCACTGCAAAGTGAGCGCTTAACCTACTGAGCCATCCTGGCTTCCCACATTCCCATTTCTAACATAAAGAATTATATGGGAAAGCCGGGATGGCTCAGCGGGTTTAAGCACTCGCTTTGAAGTCCCGAGGACCGAGGATCGAATCCCGGCTACGGCCCAGGCGGACCCACATGCTGAACTTGGGTGTGCTCCCTGAACACGGTGAGGCCCCCAGTTCAGTTAAAAAAAAAAAAAAAAAATTATAAATGGTACACATTAAGCTATACCTCATCTCTTAGCAACCAAAGATCATACTTCCAACTGATTTTATTCATAATATACCATACATCATACAAGTATTATTGCTTGGAAAAAATAAATGGCTTTTCAATTTAATAGTTACTGCACCAGCTAAAAATCAATGATATCTTCACAAACTGAAATATAAAGTACAGTCGCAACAGAATCGTGATTCTGTTTCTAAATGTTCAAAGGCTAAGTACCTACATACTTTACCACCCCAACCCCTTTATTAATGACAACCTAAGAAGAGGGAAGTGACTGGAAGGCAGGGTTTTTTACCTTCCGATTCTGATCGTAAGCAGAGTCAATCCCCAAAATGCTGTTCACTTCCACATACGGGTATTTCTTCTCCATGATACTGACCACGTGCTCGACTCTCACCTTCTCTCCAGTCCTCACTTTGTTATAGATCTGAAGAAAGAAAAATCAGGTCACCAACTACTCTTGCAAATTTCACTTTTTATTACAAAAGATTTCCAAAATGGAGAGAAAAGCACAGCTATTTTTCTTTAAAGGTCAAATGGAGACAGCAGTTCTCCCTTTTCCATACACCTCAGATGCCTTCTTAACATTAGAAACTACATACTCTCAAAGTGACCCAATCAGCTCATGCATACGCTAAGTCCCAAATCCAAATATATGTTAAGTTTTAAAAATCGGAATATTTGTAAGCAATCCTTGAAATAAGAACTCATGTGGATGATGGTTAAGGGAAATGAGTCACAAGTTACGTGTGACATAATCCCCGTGTTTAAAAAGCACACACAGGGGAAGCCGGGATGGCTCAGTGGGTTGAGTGCTCACTTTGCAGCCCCAGGGACCGAGGATCGAATCCCAGCCCCGGCCCGTGCAGAACCATATGCTGAATTGGGAGCGCCCCCAGTTCAGTTCTCTTTCTGTCTCTCTTTCTCTCTCTCTGTCAAAATAAATAAATAAATAAATAAATAATTTTTTAAAAAAGCACACACAGCTTTGCACAGTGGCAATACTGTAACCAATGAGGTTTATCTGAGGCGCAATTACTGCTAATTGAAAAAACAGACATGAACAACAAAACTGCGTCTGCACATGTGCAGTTAAACATCTAAAGAGATACAGGGCACTCATTTACTAATATCTACCTTTAAGAAGTAGGATTAGGGAGGGCAAGAGACAAACTTTAAGTTGACATACCTTAATATTATTTGAAATAATCTCTTACAATAAGTATTTTTTTACTTTTGCAATTAAATTAAACAAAAAGAAAGTAAGCCTTTTCCTTCACATCACTACGAGGGAAAAAGCTTTACAAAGCAGGTTTTTAAATACCATTATCCCCAGCGACTTCTTCTGAGCTGATGCCACTGCCCACAGCCCCGCTGTGAAGCCATCAGCACCAGGGCTCACAGGCCTCATGGCCACAGCTCAGCACCCCGTCTCAGACCCGATTGCACACAGTACGATCTTCCTCACTGCATTTAACTCTGCGGTTAGACACCTGTCACCTCCCCTGACGGCTTCAAGGACCAGGTCCCCCTTCAGGCTCTGCTCTCACAACACTCCACTCCAGTCACGCGAACAGCCTAGAGCCCGATTTGCAGCCGCTGTTCCACGGACTTGTGTCTCCTCCACTCAGCTGAGCCAGCTCCCCACCCCTCTGGTGGCGGGGTCCCCACGCTGCCCTCCGGCTACACCGCGCACACCGCACCAGCTCACCTGTGTGGAGGTGTCCCCACTGGAAACCAGAGGTGACGCCCTACTCTTCCTTGTGCCCCCCACAACTGACCTTGCGAAACGTCAGCCCCATACCGTATTTTCCGGCTTATAAGACGACCGGGCCTATAAGACGACCGGGCGTACAAGACGACCCCCTAATTTTACAGTTAAAACATAGGTTTAGGCCTATATTCGCTGTATAAGACTACCCCCGGCTGTAGTCTTATACAGCGAATATAGGCCTAAACCTATGTTTTAACTGTAAAATTAGAGGGTCGTCTTATATGCCCGGTCGTCTTATACGCCGGAAAATACGGGTAAATAAATGCACATCTGAACGGCTGAAAATGCCCCTGACTGAACCTCTAACCAGTAAACATAACATATAATCAATAGTGGGCTGACATATGTTTACAGGTGAACTAAAAGGAGAAAATCCATAGCTTTAAAGATGGTTTTTCAATTACCACCAATTTGTAAACAAAAGAACTGTTATTCTTCTTAATACAATTCTTTTGAGTTAATGGAATATAAGGTTTTTAATATTCATAAATAGAAAAGAAAAACAAGAAAATGAGAGTTCTTTCAATTTCAGCAAGTACCTGAAATATATATAAAATTATGGCATTGTAAAGTTTTCAGTTAATACAGACAAAACAGACAATAAGAATTTTGACATAAGTAGTAAATTGGATTGTAATGAAAAGATCATGATGGTCTTAAAGGGGGGGAGGAAAGTTTTCTCTTACCCAAGGAGAGAACATCCTATTTACCAAAAGGCATTAATGAGTGATTTCAAATCACAAGGAGGCAAAAAACTAACACAAATTAGTAGAACTCCTAGCTGAAATCACAGCAATCTATTATTAACATTGTTAAATTAACAAAGTAGACAACTCCTAAAACATAAAACACATAAATTTGTGTGAATAATATCTACCTTTTCTCTTTACAGAGGTAACAAATTCCCTTACCACAGACTGATCTTAGAGTAAGTTAGTTTCTTAAAAACCATTCGCCATTTTGAATGAAAACATACATGTGTCAGAGTCTGGAAAGCGTGATAGTCATCCCCTTCTCGGGCAACGTAATTATATGCTCTCAGCACGGCCACTCCAGCGTCCTGCATCCCATCCACATTTTCAGAGTCATTAACCACAAAGATTAGGCCGAGTCTGTGGGGAGCAGGAGGGAACAAGAAAGAAAACACACTTATCTCACAGAACACAACCAGCTGAAAGGAATGGCATGCTTGTACCCCAAACGCTGTAGCTAAGAGAGGAAAACCATCTTCTATTGAAAAACAGTTCACATCTTAGTCTAATAATCTGGTTGGCAAAGGCCTGCATCACTTATAGAATAAAAAAGCAAGGTCCCAAAGGTGGCCTAGACTTTCAACTGTTAAAGGAAGCTGGTTCCACATTGTGAAATGAGACTTTAATTGATAGGATGGGCATTGCTACAGTTTCACATAAAGATTCTATTGTGGTTTTAAACAAGAATTAAGGAAAGTGAAAATTCTCAAAATATGAAAATACATGGGACAGGAGGAATTCTGAGATTTAACAGGCAATATGAGAGCAACAGGTAAATGAAAACATAAAAATATTTACTATAGTCCTTGAACCAAAAACTACAACCAGGGTTAAAGTTTATTACATTTTACAATTTTAAATAGGTAATGCTGGGATAGCTCAGCAGGTAGAGCAACTGCATCACAATCGCAAGGTCCAGGGTTCAATTCCCAGCCCTGGCCTATGCAGCCCTACACGCTGAACTGCAGTGCAACCGGTAACAGCTGGGATGGCTCGGCAGTGAATGTGCTCGCCTCCCGTGTGGGGAGCCCTTGGTTCAGTTCCTGCCCTACAAGAAGGCCCCGTATCCACCTGTGCGGAGTGAAACCATGCCACCACTAATGATGCACAACTATGGAGACTGCTCTAGGCACTCCTGCTTCTCTCTCTCACCTTCTTTCAAGCAATAAAAAATAAAAATTGAAAAAATTTAAATAAAGGAATACACTGTAAAGAGATACCATTACACATCTACAGACTGGCAAAAGAAACAAAAAACCTTGCACTGGCCAAGAGTCCACTCGGTAGTCAGTGGAGAAAGGTCAGTCTTTTGAACAAACTGCTGGAACACCTGGGTGGCCACATGCAAAGTAACAAGTCTAGACAGAGACCTTGTAACCTTCACAAAAATGAACTCAAAATGGATCACAGACATAAATGCAAAATACAAAACTATAAAATTCCTAGAAAATACAATAGGAGAAAATGTAGGTGATCTTGGATTTGCTAATGACATTAGATCTTACATTAAAATCACAACCAATGACAAAAAGTAGTAGTAAGTGGACTCATTTAAATTAAGAACTTCTGTTCTGCAAAAGAAACTGTTAAGAAAATAAAGCCAAGCCACAGACTGGCAAAAATCTGTGCAAAACAGATACTGATAAAGGACCATATCCAAAATATACAAAGAACTCTTAAAGTTCACAATAAAACAGTTAAAAATGGGCGAAAAGTCTGAATAGGCACCTCACAAACATACTGCTGGCAAATGAGTCCATAAAAAGATGCTCAACATCACATTTCATTAAGGAATTACAGATTAAAACCAGTTAGGTGTACCCATTCGAACGGCTAAGACCCAAAACACTGACGCCACTGGAGCAGCAGCTGTCACTCACTGCTGGTGAGAAGGCAAGCGGATGGAACTGGTTTGGAAGACAGTCAGCAGTTTCTTATAAAACTAAACACACTTCACCGGAAGATAAAGCAGTCTTGCTCCTTGGTATTCACCCAAAAGAGCTGAAAACATACATCCATACAAAAACATGCCCATAGATGTTTACAGCAGCTTTATTCATAATTGCCCAAACTTAGAAGCAACCAAGATGTCTCTCAACACATGAAATAAAAAATAAAAAAACTATGGTACATCTATATAATGTACATATTATATAATAATATAATATTATTCAGTGATGAAAAGAAATGAGCTTTCAAGCCACAGAAAGACATGGAAACCCTTAAAAGCAAAACCAGTTTGCCAAGTTATATATGTCATGATTCGGGAAAAGGTTAGACCAGAGGGGACAGGGAGCAGCATGGTGTGGTGGCTGAAAGCTTGTACTAGGAACCCCTCAAAACCACGGAGACGATGGAAAGATCAGTGGCTGCCAGGGGCTGGGAGGGAGGGGAGAACAGGGGGATCACAAGAGATTTCAGGGCAGTGGAACTAATTGGTACGAATCTGTACTAGTGAAAACATGTCATTGGACATCTATCTGTCAAGACCCACAGAATGTACAACTCAAAGAGTGAACCCTGAGGTAAACTGTGGACTTTTACTAATAATGTATCAATACCAGTTAGTTAGCCCTGCTCTAAAAAATACAAAGTCTATTAATCATTCCATACGTCAGAAATCATGAGTAGACTCCAGGCAGACATTTACTTTAAATCTTATTCCAATGAAAACAAAAATAATCACTGGAGCCTAATTATCTCCTCACAAAGCAATTCCCACTCCCAAGTCTCCAATTCCTACAGGAAATCAGACTCTGCTAGCTAAACCCCAAAGCTCAGCTTCTTTTCTCCCAGCCCCTCAAGTATCAGCAAGGAGGCTCCAGACTTGTCCCCTCCGTCCTTGGCCCCATTAGCACCTCCGTGTGGGCAGCACATGGGCTGTCAGCCTGGGGCTCTTTAAAGACGCAGTGGACACACAGCCATCAAGTACCCTGTGGGTCTATTTGGCAGCAATGTGTCTATTTGCAGCCACACACAGGCTGCTACAGACCAGCTCTGTGATACAGACGCTCCCGTGGAAAAACTTCCTCTCATTGGGAAGCAAGCTCAGCCCAGACTATGTTTGCATGAGCTGCTTATTAATAATTCAATGGTGGTAAGCTTCTACTCCTTAAGAATTAAATTCTTTACCCCAAAGATATTGGCTTCACCTGAGAAAAAGCTGAAACTGCCATTAACGATTCCCACTATTAATTATCCTACAACTCAGTGGCACTGGAGAGACAGCACCGAAGCTAAACCAGTACTGGTGTTACTTACCTTAGTGGGATGTGATTACTAAGGAACATCTCGGCTGTGCTGAGCAGCTCCCCTGTGGTCTCATGAGCAGGGTCAACTATGAAAACCTGTGGGGGGAAAGGAACACACAGAATGACATTCATTAAAATGTCACCAGGCCAATGAAAATGCCCTTAGTCTTCATACTTGAAGGCAACCTTTCCCAGCTAATCTTGGACAACACAAAGGAGGAGTTATACAAATAACAGTTACTCTCCCTTTAGGTTCAAAGAACATGGTGCTGAAAGAATCAGTGATTTTTCTCATGGTCTCCTGCTAGGTATCAGGTGTAGTAAGGAACAGCTGTTAGCAACCTGGAGTATAATTTCCACCCTTCGCGGCCACACTTCCACTGCACAGACTGAAACCTGTTACACACAACTAGTGATGTACAATGATGGACACGGCTCTGAGTCCTCCCCCCTCCTCTTTCTCTCTCTCACCTTCTAAATAAAACTTTAATAAAAAAATAAAAAACACTTTCAGTTTGAATATGGAGCTAGAAAAAGAGTGTATTTAGTAGAGGTGGTGGTGGAGAGAAGCAGCTAATAAAGGACAGAAGTGAACATTCTAGATGTGACAAAGAAGAATAGTAAAAGGCAAGGCAGAAACAGAGTTCATGGCCAGACAAGGGGTTTTACTCACCATGTTATGCAAGTTTTTCCTGATCTGCCGGATAACACCAGGAAAGGTGGGCCGGAGCAACTCCTGTAGGCTAGAAGGCCAGGAATTGTATCTGCTGTCAACCTCCAGGTTGTTGATCCACTAAAAAAAAAGCACAACATGGTGTACACACTTTAATCACTACTAGTGTAAAATTTGCAGAATAAGATTTTAAATTATTCTAAGAAAAACTAGACAAAAGACCATTTTCAAAAATATAAAGATCAACAGAAAAATGAGTGACTCAAACATAAGCCAAGGAATAGAAGGTATTTGCCACTTACAAAAGCAATGAAGGACTAATGTCAAGCATACACAGCACAGAAATCTATATGTATCAACAACAAAAAGGCAAGCAACAAATGAGTGAAACTGAGTCAAGAATATAAGAAATTTACAGAAGAAATTCAAAGGGCAGTTGACACAAGGAAAGATGTACACTGACCATCAGGCATCTGAGAAACAAACTAAACCATAATAAAAGTTCACACTCATTAAACTGAAAAAATTTAAAAGTCTGTCAATATCCAAGAGGAGGCAAAGCTCCAGAGTCACTTCAGCGAAAATGACCTAATAAAGCTGAAGGCTTTATCACTGTCCTACACCAAACACAGCAGTTCGACCTCCACCCCAAATAAAGTCTGCATGTCTGCACAAAGTGAGGTAAAAAAGAGCCCTTGTAGTACTGCTTGCAACAGCAAAAACTGGAAGTAACTTCATGCCTGTTAAGAGAGCAGTGGGTAAGTCAGCATGTACCACTCCTACGACAGGGCGGGGAGGGAAAATATGTATGAGCATATTACCTTGTCCACATACACACAGAGTATTTCTGGAAAGATGCACAAGAACTGATAATACCTGTTGCTTCTGGGGAGAAAAACTGGACAGCTGGGTGATGAGACTTCAATATGCACTCTTCTGTATGTCTTATACTTTAAGAATGTATGAAAGATTTTTTTAAATAAGTAAAATGATATAAAACTAGTTCTGGAAACACTGGAACAGCTCAGCAGCTGAGTGCGTTTCCCAATCGCGAGATGAGGATTCAGTCTCCAACCCTGGCGTGTGCAACCCCATCCCAGGGCCGAACTACAGCGCAGCTGGTGGACGGCTCAGCCGCAAGGGCTCTTGCCTCCCACGCAGGAGGCCCCGGTTCGGCTCGCACCCCATGCAGCTCCACGTCCACCTGTGTGGAAGGAAGCCATGAAGCACCACTAAGGAGACTACTCCAGGCCCACCCCCTTTGCACCATCTCTTTCTCACTTTCTCTAAAAAACAGTTTAAAAGAGTAAAAAAACAAAAAACTAGAGCTATATGTATCAACCTACATATGTCTTGAAAAATTGTTGAATAACTAAAGCAACTGATTAAGGATACTGATATCGCATTTCCAAAATGTCAAAGCAGGGGTGGCTAATCTTATGGCTTCCCTGGGCCACACTTAAAACACACTCACACGAATGACAGCTGATGAGCTTTAAAAAAAATTGGACAAAAGTCTCATAATATTTTAAGAAAGTTTACGAATTTGTGTTGGGCTGCATTCAAAGCCATCCTGGGCCACGTGTGGGGGCTGGACAAGCCTGGCTGAAGACAGAGTAGAGAATAAAGTGGTAAAACAGGGACAGGAGGGGCGCACGCTGACATCTGAAGAGGCACCGGAAGAGGGCCGGTCCTGGGACGAGACACAACGCAGGCGTGCACTGAAACACATTTTCTTCCCAGAAAACAACACATCTGACACAAAATGATGAAATGTTAACATTTAGTAAGTGTGGTGATGGTTATGTTTCTTTACTCTTTGTAATTAAAAACATTTTTGTTCAAAAAAATTTCCCTAAAATAAATGCAGCCCAGCAACCCAGAAAAGGGACGGGGCCATGCAGGGCATGCTCGGCTCATCTCTAAAGACGCCCGAGTTAGCTCTATTCCCTCCTCGTTTACAGACAAGAGGACAAAGGCCCAGACATCATGTAGCTGATGTTCATCTATATAAACCCTTCACGCATAAAATTTAAAATTCCTTCAAAGAAGGTGATTGGCTAAAAATGGGTATTTTTAAGCAAAATCAACAAGTCCTACATGTAACTGAGAATATACAAACTACACACTCTTTCCCACAAGATGCTCAGTTGAATGCTGGGGGGATACAAAAGAGGAAAAACCACTGTCTTAGGCGTGTGAAGCCTAACTCGCCTTTTGGAGCCTATCTTATCACACACACAGGGTCCCATAGAAGCAGCTGTGGTAAATCTTTCATGCCAACAAAAGCGATGCACAAATACTAACTTACCTTTCATGGAAAAGTGAGAAAATCTAACAAGTACCTGCCTGGGCCCTCACAGGATGCCTGCGGGAATGGTGGGCCCCCGAAAGAACCCCTGCGGGAATGGTGGGCCCCTGACAGAGCCCCTGCGGGAATGGTGGGACCCTGACAGAACCCCTGTGGGAATGGTGGGCCCCTGACAGAACAGAGCCCCTGCGGGAATGGTGGGACCCTGACAGAGCCCCTGCGGGAATGGAGGGCCCCTGACAGAACAGAGCCCCTGCGGGAATGGCGGGCCCCCGACAGAGCCCCTGCGGGAATGGCGGGCCCCCGACAGAGCCCCTGCAGGAATGGCGGGACCCCGACAGAGCCCCTGCGGGAATGGTGGGCCCGACAGAGCCCCTGCGGGAATGGTGGGCCCCTGACAGAGCCCCTGTGGCAATGGTGGGCCCCTGACAGAGACCCTGCGGGAATGGTGGGCCCCTGACAAAACACCTACAGAAATGGCAGGACTCCGAATGTCCACAGCATAGTCGGCCTCAGAGGGCTGAATGTTCAGCTTCAAAATGTTATGCAGAGAAATGCCTTCTATTCCCAGTCTGTGCAGACCCTCCATGACACGAGCTTCATTCCTCAACACATCAAACAGACTGAAAAAAAAAAGGGTACAAAAGGCTTAAAAATAAATCCTTGCCATGAATGAAAAGGTATCAGCTCAAACTCAACTCCCCGTCAAACTGGCTGTGAAATCTACAAAGGGAGCTCTTCATTCTGTCAAAGTACATAGAACAAAGCAGGAGGACTTGCTTCCTGGTTAACGTTTATACTTATTAATATTTTGTGCACAGGGAAAGCCGGGACGGCTCAGCGGGTTGAGCGCTCGCTTTGAGGCCATGAGGACCGAGGATCGAATCCCGGCTCCGGCCCAGGCAGGACCCACGTGCTGAACTGGGGAGTTCCCACAGTTCGGTTCTCTAACTGTCTCTGTCTCTGTCTCTCTCTCTATCTGTCAAAAAGTAAAATAGAAATAAATATGCACTGA
>PVKE010043654.1:0-13290 GCA_004027555.1 Craseonycteris thonglongyai | reverse complement strand
GGTGGGGGGGAGGGTGTATAGGACACAGGGTCTGGAGATTCCCAGGCCCAATTGCCACTGCTACCCTTGAAGTCCAACCACCTGATTCTCTCCAGAGCTATATTTCTTCCTCTTCTGATCCTTTGTCTTCCAGCATCAGAGCCATTCTCTTAGTCCTAACTTCTCGTCTTCTCCTAATAATTTTTTTTTTTGTTAACTGGGACATTGATCCTAAGACAAATAACTTGGAGAGATTCAAAACTGAAGAACAGAGGAGATCTCACAAAATTGGAAGAGCCTCTGAGGATAAGAGAGGGTAATAGCAACCATATGTCATTTTAAAATCCAATACTGGTATTTTGATACTATGAAGAATATACCTAAACATTGGCATCGTCCTTTTGCTCCAGTGTTGCAAACACTAGTACAATTAAATAACAAAAAAAAGGAAAGTACTTTATAATTTTCATTTCTCACTGCAATTTAGAAGACCCACACATTTTTCATTGCTGTGTTTGAAATCTTATACAATCGCATCTCAATATATAATCTAAAAACATTGTTCCCCTAAGCCCAGCAATGTTGCAGATCTAGGGATTAAACTGTCAATGTCTCTTTAAGTGTCAGGGTTTTGAGGTGGGGTGTGGTGGGAGAGGGTAGAAGCTGTTATTTTCAGTTAACACTTATTAAACACTTATTACTTGGCACACACTTTCAGGGACATTACATCAATTATTTCTTAAAACTACCCACAAGGAAGTTCTTTTTATTTCCATTACACAGATGAAGCAACTGAGGTCCAAAGAAGTTACTCAAGTTTACAGCAGCAACAAATGGCTGACTGAAATCCAGTATTTTTGACATTGAGTTATTTTCGCATTCTACTCAATTATATATGAGGATGAGATTTTGATACTTTCTCCTTGGCAAGAACCAGCTGATTTAAAAGAGAAATTAAATGAGAAAAAGTTCTTCATGTGACAAATAAGACTCTAAGACAGTAACAAACTAAGTCTCAGGAACAAGGCATTCAGGAAATGCTAAACGTTAGCACTTGCAAGTAAAGATCAGAAAACAAAGTCAAGACTCATTATCTTTTTAAAACCTGAGGCAAACAAAATGAGAGAAGCATTGAAATGGCATCAATTTCCAAAAATGATAATGTGAGATTCCTTAACTTCTGGCCCCAGAGAAAAATGCTCCGAATCATCAAGTTCTTGCAGAACTTCATGAGATTATTCATCTTCAGTCTAGAATTTATAACAATTACCCGGTAGGTTCAAACTGAGACAAATTAGTTGTCAAAAACAGGCAATAAAAATTGCAGGTACAAGCAACCTTCAAAATGATAACTGTCACATCTGTACACATCAAGTGACAATTGCATTCATTATGTCCAAACTCCTGGTACTTAATATTGTCTGCCAAGGCAACTAAGCTCCATTTAAAGTTTTGCTGTTAGCACAAATAAATTTGGGAGAGACTTGACTGAGTTATTTATGAGTTGACAGAGAAAGCGGTGAAATCATCTTGAGAGGAATTGATTGGTATCTGGGAGGATGTGTAAAAGAAATAGCTCAGTCCTAAACATTTTGGAAAAATGCATTCGGTATTAACTGTGGGGTATGGGAGACCTCAAACAGCTCACATTCTTATTTTTAGGAGAAAACATAATTCTCCATTTACCAAATTGAGCATGTTTTCCCCCAGGGGAATCCTTTTGTAGGCCCTCAAGTCTGAGAGGGTATGCTGAAATGACAGAGAAAAGGAGAAAGGAGTACAGCAGAGAGAGCAAACGGGGATCAGAAATACAGGGTTCGGCAGAAGCAACGCTGTGATGTCATAAGGCTTGCTCTGTCTCGCACGAGATGCAAGAAAAAGAATAAACCATCTTCCCTCTCCCAGATTTTTAGATTTGTTTTTATGTTTGTGTCAGGTTAAGGCACAGAAAGACTGATTCGTATCTCTCTTGTTTGCCTGTTCTTCAAGTCAAGTTCATCATTCACACATTAGCAGGCCAGAAATCTTCAGTGACATAGCTTCCAGCAAAAAATTAAACCTCTTACTTTGAGGCTTGGTTCCTGTTTGATTTTTAAGAAAATGTAAAATAAAATTGCTAGCGGGATGATAAAGATAATGACAAATGACCCATTCGCCAATTTCCCTCAGCTCACTTTAAAGATTTATTTTTCTTATAATAAAAGGGAGTTGTAACATTAAAAAGCAATGCCTTCTACCCCTTCCCTCATAAGCAGTAGGAGAAAGGAGCCCATTTCCTTTATTACAATTTCAATATGAACAATACTAACTAGAACCCATAATATACATAATGTGTCGCTATTGTCTGAATAGAGTTACCCTGGGCCTGTGTAGCAAGTTAAAGAAAGAGTATTTAACAATATGTGTTTATAGTCATAGATGAATTCATTGTTCACTCTTCCAGAGATTTAGCTTAGTGTGAATCTATGTGTATTTTGACTTATATTAACACCTCTGTCCCAACTAATCTATTTCCAACTGATTCTGCAGTACAAACAAGTTCAAAATTATCACCAAATAGTAAATCACCAAGCAATATTTGTTCATCAAAACTCCTAAGGGATGTCTCAAGGATCAGCCAAACACGGGTATCTTTGGACAAAAATTGGAATGCTCAAAATTATCCAACTGACTATATAGACAGCTAAAGCTATTTCAGGAGGTAGAAGATGAAAATACTTGTTGCATTGATTCATAGGGTATATTTAAACAACATATGTACTGAGAGTACACTTCTGCTAATGTAAGTAGCTGTTTAATCCAAGTGTCTGTTTTCACATGGGCAATTAAATGTATCAACATCCATGTTGCTGTCACACTCAGCTCAAAAGACTCCACAACACAAAACCATGCTACAGCTGACCCTGGGATGTAGAAGGTACCCAGGCAGAAAAGAAACTCTGACATTTTTCAGCTCTTTACATTGTCATATTTTGAACCTGGTCTTTAGGATATAAAAGAACCCATTAGATGTCTTATCTCTTGAGAAGGTAGGAATATCATCTCTGGCACATCAACATCTTCATTTGAGATAACCTGTAGTTTTTTGGGGGTGAGGTGGGGAGTGTTTTTTGTTTTGGGGTTTTTTTGGTTTTGGGGGTTTTTTTTGCATCATGTGATTCAAAATTTCTAAAAGTTTCCATGTCTTTGTCTCCTCTATAGCAATAACATAATAAAATAAAATAAAATGGGAGGTACAGTGGTAAAGGGTACATGAAGTTTAACCAAAAAGATGGAGAAATTTTTGCTGATACAAACTTGGAGCAACTCAACAAAGCCATTCATAACTAAAAGAAATTGAACATTATGCAAGCACTTAATACTACATTAAAGAAGAATGCCCACTGGCGATAGTCAACTTTAAGATTTGTTTTTTCTTTATTTTGGCTCCAAGGCAAAAGACCATTAACTAACATCGTCTGTAAACCGCCTGGTTTATTGAATTCCCTGAAACGTGATATTGATTTTTTTAAAACAACTTAATTAAAATGGGGCATTCATAATTGACAATTTATTGAATACACCCCCCAAAATAAAATATAACAAAACAATTATTTTGTATCCTATAGATAAAGTTTATAAACATTCTTGTTCTAGGGCTTGCTATTCAAGAAACACTTTGCATAATTTATTCTTTATCATATTTGTGCTATCAAAATTTAATTATCAATCATAAGAATTAAGTAATTCTATAAAATAATCCAAGTTCTCAGCATCAAAACCACTACTATTGTTCCAATTTGTCCATTAAGGTAAAAAAATACACATACCTCAACAAATATAAAACACGGGATGATGGAATAACTTCGCTGAGTGTTGTTTCCTACAGCCATTTCTCACACCATGTAGCAAGGCTGCACCATCTAAAACTGTCCAGGCTGAAACAGAAATGGGTAGCATGGTGTAAGAGCCATATGTTTAGCAATCACTTAGGTATTCACATTTTAAAAATCAGCCCTGTAGATAAGTAGGCTGTATACAAACAATGCAAAACAGTGATCTCCAATGCAGTCAAGTCAAACTAATAATCATTCCAGGGCAAAGGAAATAATAGAGACTAGCTATGAATAGTCTTACAGTCAAAATGACCAGATGGGCAGCCCCTGTGCACCTAGCTATAGTCAACAGAATTCTAATTGCCTGGTACTGCATAGTGCCTTACCCCAGGAGATTGCCCTTATGTCACGAAACACAGTTTCTGCTACAAAATATTTGTTACTGTCCATCCTGCATGGATAGATCTCCTCTTCCGGTGCCCAGTCCTCCAGTTTACAACTTAGGGACGTGTTTGTTTCTGCCCTTGCCTCTCCCTTTGGAGCTGACATAGCCCTGTCTTCCTTCTGTGACCACTCTTTGCCCTGGTTCCCATGACTACACAGCTATTAACTACTTTGGATTACTCTTAGTGGGTTCCTTCAGCTCTATGTTTGTGTGCGCATGCATGTATGTGTGTACGTGTGTGAGGGACCCAAACACAAAACACTGACACCATAATACATTCTCTTAACTTATAAGGATAGAGTAGCTGGGCAACTGCAGATGATTTTAAATATCTATAAACCATCTCGGTCCTATTTCAAACTGAAAATATTCTACTAGGAGATCAGCTCATTTTAGTTCTCCTTTAAAATCAACAACAAAGTAGAAATTTTTGACTTTTATGAAAATTCCAAGGCCACATAGAAGAATTTTCTGCTACAGTTTTCTTTCTCTATTCCAAAGGACTACTTAGTGTATTTCAGGTGTCTGCTGTTGATAGTCATTACATTTTGTGTGTTCTGTTTCTATGTGATCCTTCCCAACAGTTCTGATACGCTGTGGTGTGAAGAGTGATGCTGGGACAACTAGTAGACAGGTATGAATAGCCAACTGTACTTTTCTTGAAGGTCATGACTTAATGTTAATGTTTTAAACTTGATGATATCTTTAACTAGGTCCTTCCTTACCTTTTCCAGAACGAAACTTTAATGTACATTTCCTTTTGGGGGGGGATACCAGCTTCTTACTTGTTGATTAAAACTTTCACTGATCAAATTTAACATTACGTGTGATGTTAAATCCACCCCAACCACAGGACTACATGGAACATTACTGAATGTTTAGTTACATCCACCCATAAGATGCCAACCGTAGCAATACCCCTTCCTCAAATGTCACCTAAAAACATCACCAGGCATTGTCAGCTCTCCCCTTCAAGGGGGGCAGGGGACAGGGAGTGGAGATGGCCCCTCATGGAGAACCTCTAATTTAGAAGGATAGAAAGCAGACCCCTAGGACATGAACAATTTTGAGCTGGTGAAGAATTTGCTTCATCTGGGATAAAGGTCAGTTTTGCCAAAAGGGGACAAACCTGATCTTGCTTGGTAGCTAACAGAGAAAAATCTGGAAATGACGTGGTGCCTTACTAAAATTTGGGTAAATAAAGGGCATCTCAAGCTCAGAGACCATGACTGGGGTGATGTTAAATAAGGTGACCAGACGTCCCGCTTTTGGCGGGACAGTCCTGATTTTTAACAATTTGTCTTGTGTTCCGCAGCGTTTTAAAAAAGTCCCAATTTTTGGAAAGAATGCACGACAAGCTAGGGAACGGCGGGAGATAGACCAAATTTTTAATCAAGAACCTCCTCCCCCCCAGTCAATGGTGTCTCACTTTACCAATGTTAAAATCTGGTCACCTTATGTTAAAGCTCCTGTAAGTGGTAGCCACTACCACTCTAAACCCCAAGGGAAAGCAGGGTTGTTTTATCCATTAGGTATAGACCTGGGAGCTCCTAGGGCCAGTGAGCTTTCTAGGAGCCCATGAAAATATAAGAAGTAAACAAAAAGGCACCCAAACTACACAAAACCAAGTGAATAAATATGTGAATTCATGCCTAAAAATGTAAAATTCTCACACCTGAATTAATCCCAGATTTAGTGTTCAGAACAATTTAATTTGAAAATGATCTGCAGGTATAATTTTCTTAATTCTAAAAATTCCTTTGTAGAGAAACTATAATGATTGTACATGAGTGACTCAGAAAAATAATTCCAAGAGAAACATTTTAAATTTGCATTTTGCTACAAAACAAAAATTTACAATAAAAAAATTAATATTCTTTATGTGTTTGTCATCACAGGAAGCAGGCCCTCAAAAAGGTGAGTGTCAAAAACAATCTCAAACAAACATAAAATAGCCTTGGAGGGATTCTGTGTACAGCCAAGAGAAAATAACAGACTGGATTTCGTGCCTGACAGGAGTGAAGCATGCAGACAAAATAATTGAGACAATGGCATTTAAAGCACTGGACATGAGGCAATGAAGAGTTGTGATCCTTGAAAGATGGGAACACAAAGAAAGAAGTCCTTCCACTGCCTTAGTTTACTGCCTAGAGAGTCTCCAGGCCACACACAGAGCGGTCTGGGAACCCAGAAAAATGCCTGGTGTTCTCCCTAAGTTCAGAAGGTAGAGCTGGGAATGTGAGGAGACCTAAGAAACTGGAGTTCTCAAGGCAGAGTACCAGAGAGCAGGATGTTGCGCAGAGAACTGGGGGGCTGTGCAGGGGGAGCCCTCGACTGTTGAGCAAAGTGCTGATAAGCATGTGATGAAACCACCCAAGGCCCAGAGAGAAACCACCCAAAAGGATTAGAGCGAATAACTGTGAGGGCTCATACAGAGCCAAAAAATCCTTCCCGTTCCGACCCACCATGAAAAGATTCCTAAAGTCCCAGACGGTAGTCGGTAGAGAATTTCATTTTGGGTTCATTAATAAATCCAGTATAAAACCATTTCTCATTCAAGGACCACAAGTGGCCCCCAAAATTTCCTTTTTTGTTTTTTCCTTTAATTAGTCTGAAAATGAATATTTATTGAGATTCTAGGCCAATGAGCAATGTGCTTTTCCCTGGGGTCGGGGACCCAGGAGGCAACAATGTGACAGCACAACCCACGACTCAGGTCACATCAGTTCTACTAGCCTCAAAGGCATCTCTGACATGAGTTTTACAATATTCAAAGTGGTGGAACTTTCTAGGAGTTCCTCAAAATTAGGTTGGTGTAAGATTGAAATAAGATGTCTTAGAGTGGGGTTAAAATGGGGTTTATTTTTATGTGATCCGAGTCTTAATCAGAGGTAAAGGCAGGCTGCATTAGAAAGGGGGAAATTAAAAGAAAAAATGAATTGTGAGAGTTACATTTTATTTTATGTAAAATAAAATACATTTAAAACATATTATGTGTTAGGCACAATCCCCCAATCCAGCTGGTCTTTAACAAATATTAAATAGGCATTAACTTCCTTGGTGGCACAGAGCAGTTACCCCTCACTGTTCCAGAACATTCCTATTCAGTGCGTATCTCCAACCAGTATTGC
This sequence comes from Craseonycteris thonglongyai, assembly GCA_004027555.1. Lineage (NCBI taxonomy): Eukaryota > Metazoa > Chordata > Mammalia > Chiroptera > Craseonycteridae > Craseonycteris > Craseonycteris thonglongyai. The sequence goes on along the minus strand of PVKE010043654.1, from coordinate 5,920 downwards.
AATTTGCATTTAATTTCCCAAAGCTGGAAATCCTACTTTTTTTTTTTCTTTCAAGCAACAAAGACATTAAGGGATAGGAACAAATTAAATGGGATTGTAGATGGGTGCAAAAAAGATTTAATCACGAGATGGTGTGGGATCTAAGAAGGCACTATTGAGCCTTTCAAGAGAAATACTCAGGGAAGCTGGGATGGTTCAGTGGGTTAAGCGCTCACTTTGCAGTCCCAGAGCCCGAGGATCAAATCCCAGCCCCGGCCCAGTCGGACCCACATGCTGAACTGGGGTGTGCCCCTAGTTCAGTTCCTGCCAGGGCCCATGCAGGAGGGTCCCGACCCAGTTCCTGTCCTGCGCAGGCCTGTGCCCGCCTGTGGAGTGAAACTATATGGAAAACTAATGCTGTCAACTATGGAGACTGCTCTGGGCCCTCCCCCTTCTCTCTGTCTCTGTCTGTCTGTCTGTCTGTCTCTCTCTCTCTCTGTCTCTCTCTGTCAAAAATAAATAAATAAATAAATCTTTAAAAGAGAAATACTCAAAAGTTTTAGAGGTGCTTTTCAAAGCTTACACAGAATGACAATGTGAAGACCCATATATAATAGGAGGGTACACTAGCACTCCCTTCTTCTCCAGTGTGTCCCCCTACACAGTGTCCCATAGCTAGATCCATTGTCCAGCCCTTCAACTAGCCCAGACTAAGGCAGAGGACATAAGATCCATGATCCAGAGAAATCCAGAATAGAGTTAAATAAAAAAATACACAGGATTCAGAGACCCTGTGAGGATACCTGGGTCCCCACATTGTTTCTCAGTGGCTTTTCAGACCCAGAGGTCATTCCTGGTTCCCTCAGGGCATCCACAGTACACAAGCCTAGTCCTCATGACCCGTCATTAGCTTTGTCCCTACTGTTAAGTCTGATGAATCACTCTCATAGCACCTCAGTCTCTCTCCAGGCCTGTATGCCTGTCTGGCCCTCATTCAGCTCTCCTGTTTACCTATGGGAGTCTTTTGAACTTATGAGTATGCTTGGTTCACACTTCAGCCCTAAGCTCTCTCTGCAAGAGAGCCATTGCGTCTTGCCACCAAAGTATTACTGGATGTCTAGGGTCCCTGCTGCTGGGCCTCTCAGAACTGAGGCAGAAGATGGCCTGGCTAATGTCTGAGCTTGTAATACTTTTGCCTTGTTAAATCCCTCCAAGTCCCATCCTGCAACAGTGTCCACTCCCAACCTCTCTGTATTCCAGCCACTTAGTTTCTAAAGGGTGTCCCCAAATTCATGCAAAATTCACGGCAAGATTTGAATTTTGCATCATTTGTGTGGTAAAGTGTTGCTAATGAAAAAAAAAGACACCGTGACAGCTGACAGTTCAGGGTTACTAAAAATGGAGCGCTACACGAAAGAACAACACGTTTTCATTGTTGAGCAATGAAAATTTACTAACATACGGCTTCATAAAGCGCTCTTTCCTCCTCTGTATTCTCGAAAATGTCTGTCCCTCCTTCAGATCTGCAGTTAAACACCATTTTGAATGGGAAAATTCCCTAAACTGCCCCGACTGGTTCGGATTGCTCTAGCATACACTTTCATCCTCCTCCTTCAGAGACTTTAGTGTATAATTGTTTTGTATCGGTTCCTTTTCTAGACTGTTTGCTCCATGGGGCCAGGGCCATGTCTGTCTTGCTCAGCACTGTAACCTTAGCACCTTGCACGGTACCCGGCACATAGTAGATACACAAATGTTGATACGTGTTACGTGGCTAAGCTGCTCAGCTCCATCACTTGATTTCATATTTGTTCGGAGTCAGTTCCTTTGATCCTGACTCCCTCCTATTCTAGGTCTTGGGTCAATCCTTGCTAGGGCGTTCATAAACTCAACAATATGGTCCTAATGTCGGTCTTGGGTCAGCCCCTTCTGCTCTTACAACTAGCTAAGACCCACTATATCTTGGACCCCCCCCCCAAAAAAAAAGAATGTTTGGGAGTCCTAGAAATCAAATGGAAAGCAGAACAGATTTCAAAATGTAAAACCAAAAGGGGACATTATTCCACTAAATTCTACCTCTGGGTCTTCTCGGTTGTTTTAAAAAAACAATCACTATAGATCGCTGCTTTAGAAGGTATGTGCCTTTATTAAATACCACAAAAGCAAAAAGTTAAACTGAAGAAAGAGCCCAAGTCTACCTAAACGTAAGCCATCCCTGCTAGAGACTCGTCTTTCATAAGCCACGAGGAGCACAGTTTGCTGCTGACTGCCAAGCTAGCGGATGACCGGAAGCAGTAGGGAAGGGAGCAGAGAGGGGGCGCTGTTGTCTAAACAGCTGATGGGGAGGGGTACCCTGCTCCATCTATGGGCCACCTTCCAGAGAACTGCTTAATAGGAAAACACAATGCCCAGACGAGCAGGGCACTTCGCTAATTTCTTTTAAAATTGTTGCCACTGCATACTCCTAGTTTTCTACCAAGGGAGGGGTGGGAAATATAGCTAGAAAAAGTAGCCAGGAACAAAGAGCTTTTCTTAAGTATAAAGTAGTTAATGTTTCCTTCAGTAAAACCAAAGGCTGGAAGGAAATGAAGTTTTGATGCTCAGTTAAACTGCAACCCTGAAGCACTGGGGCATGACCACGGGCACACAGGCACACAGGGACACCCACACACACAAACCCTCCCCAGAAGGGCACAGACAGCGGGTAAGTTCCAGGGAAAGTTGGGCTCAGGTTAAAGTCTGAGGAGAAAATTGAATACGGTGCAATTGCTCTCAGTTGAAAAGTAGTGAATGTGATTCTTACACATGCTGAAGTATTTGTACTCTCTTGCATCTGGCTCTGGTTATAAATTTTCAGGTATAATTTCAAAGACAATTGCAGTTATCAACAACAAACTTTACAATGATGTGGTCGTCATGATCTACGTTATAGGACTGACTAGATTGAAGGTAAAGAATTCCCTTCAGGGATGCCGAGATAGCTCAGCAGGTTGAGCACTTGCTTTTCACCATGAGGTCCGGGGATCGAATCCCAGCCCTGGCCTGTGCAAACCCATATATGCTGTTCTGTGGCACATCTGGGCCCTCCCTCCCCGCTTCTCTCTCTCTCACCTTCTCTCAAACAATTTTTTTAAAGAATTCTCTTTATTACCTTTGGCTTACAGAATGTCAGATGGGTGGTGGTGGGTGACTCCTGGATAAGAAATGCTTGTTAGGGGCTGCTATCATCATCTAGGTGAGAAGTAATTGGAACCATGGACGAGCTGGCTTTAATCCAGTGTTCGTATTTTTGAGATGAGATGGGAGGAGAAGAGCCCTATTTGAGTATGGACCTCTCTGAAGCAGCCCAGAAGAGGACTTTACCTCACTAAAGTCATAAAGACCAGAGTGCCCTTTCAGACTCCCTAGTAATTGGTTCCTCTACATTTCCCTTTGAATTCTATTCTGGTCCTCATCTGCAGGGCCGCAGTAGTTTCTAATGATCCAAGAGATGGGGTCACTAATTAAGTGGAGAGAAAGAAAAGTAAAAGCTCCATCCAGGGTGAGAAACTGCTGGGGAAGAGAGGAAATGTCCCCATAGAGTAGAATTCTACAGAAAATGCACAGGAAGTCCTTTAGGGGGTAGTGGTTCCAGGGTATTAGACAGCCCTTGATGGTCTTGCCTGCAGGGACGTGTGTCACAAGCTGTCTGAGCAGTGGGGAGGCCCGCCAAGCAAGGCTGCATTTTCCAATTTAAAGCTAAGCTGCCCAGGAGCCCAGTGGTTCATTTTTTAGAAGACAGGGAGAGAGAGAGATCCATGAGTTGAGATAGCAAATGTATCCTCATGTCAGCTTTCTAGAACAGAGTAGTTCTGTTTTTTGTCACTGGATCCTCAGTCCTAGGGAGCCCTCAGAAATCACTGCCAGGAAGGCCCTGTGCCCTCATGACAGGTTAATGAATTACCTCTGTTGGGCCCTGTAGAGGTCTCATAGGAGAGAGGAAAAGGGAGGGAGAGCAGTTCTTTCACCACGAGGGATTTCAGAGAAGGAAGCAGACAATGCTAGCACCAGCCTTGCTTCGCCTACGCTGCTGGGCAGTCAGGGGAGGGTGGCACGTATTCTAGGACTGAGGCAATCCGAGAATTCTGAATGAGTCTAATAATGACAAAGGTGCCCATTACTCTCTTTGATAAACATGTATTGGGGGCTTACTATTCCATGACAGGTTTTATGCAAGGTTTTGTTTTACAATTTTAGTTTTTGTGATTAGCATATAATACTTAAGTTAATTTGCATACAGTATGAAGATATGCTGACCATTCTTTTTAATATTGCACCCTGCTTCCCCCATCTAGCTTTCCTGATCCTTCTTACCCTATATCTACATTCTCTTTTCTCTCTACCACTTATTGTTCAACATACTATACATATGATATTTTGTTTATTACCTTTCTCCAGCTGCCAGAATATAAGTTTCACAAGTCCTTGCTTAGTTTGGACCCCAAGTGCCTCTTGGAAAGATGACATAAAGCAAATAATTCCAAAAATGTGAGATAAAATCAGTCTCTCTGAGATCTGTAATGGGCCTCACCTATAAACAGACTAGGGAGTCAGGAAAGTCTCCCCTGAAGAAAGGCTCTTTGGATGCGTAGGAGTGAAGAGGGTGGGTGGGAACCATATTGCTGTCAAAGGCAATAGCATACAGCAAGTCCCCGCAATGAGAGAATGCACAGCCAAGAGGCTGAAACACGAAGAGCAGGAGCAATGGGACATGTCATGAGGCCAGACAAGAGGGGCCCAGATGACACAGGGCCAGGTAGACCATGTTAAAAAGTTTGGAATTAGTTCTAAGAATACTAGGAAATGATGGAAAGGTTTTAAGGAAGAAACTGCCCCGCCCTGATCTGCTTTTACTAAAGATTATTTAGGATAGAGAGAGTGGTTTGGGATAGCGGGACCAGGATGAATGTGGTGAGGTGGCCAACGGAAGGCATGGTCATCTAGACACCAGAAGGTGGCTTGGGTTAAGGGTAACACAATAGAGACAGTTATGAGGGTGAATAAAATTGAGTCATTGATTAAAGTAGGGGTGGTGGGGATGTTAAGATGCTTTTTCCTATTTCAATCTCTCAAACTAAAATATCCATCTTTCTTGAGCTGTCCCCAGTAGTGACGAACAGGTGATCAACAGCTTCCTGCTTACTGTTAAATCACTGGCAGCATTCTTGTTAGTCTTTCTTCCTGAACCCCACTGGTGTTCTCTCAGCGGCATCTGACCCAGAATCGGGTACAGCATGGAAGAGACTATTCTCGAGAATCATCGTATGATGTCACCTTGTAAAATACCACGCTTAAAGAAAAAAAAACAAATCAATACCTTATTGTAAATTTACCCCCCTATTCAGTTGGGGTCCCTAAAGACACTATGTGAATGCCTTTCGTTGTTTTCTTTTTGCCTTTCCAGTTTCCACGTATTCTTCAAGGCACAGCTCAGCTTCTGCCTCTGCCATGAAGCTTTCTTAGTTCGGTCAGTCAGTCACAATAACTGTGTTTTGTTCTGTCAATAAGCCATGCAGCTCACTATCTGAGCCCCAGATGCGGTGTTTAATCACAGGCGACATTAGGATGGCAGTGACCGGATGGGGTAAGGCGATCTCTTGGCCCCTTTCCAGCCCATGATTTCTCTTTCGTGCTCTTTCTCTTTCAGTCAGACTCCAGCATGCTAGGTTAACTGTCCATGGGTACATGGCTTATCTTTCCTTCTGGGCTGTAAACTACAGGATTGATCTGACATATAAATCTTTTAGTCCAACACAGTGTCAAACACAGTACAATGACAACATTGGTGAAAACGTATGGCTGTTCTAAGGAGAACTATGGAAGAGGTGATTAAAAGTTTGCCTCAGCTTCAGCACCCTCTCTTTTCTCTTCGCCCCCTCTGCCATAATGCCCAGCTGGGCAT
>PVKE010043653.1:0-13284 GCA_004027555.1 Craseonycteris thonglongyai | reverse complement strand
CAATACAAGTATATTAAAATCTAATATAGATATATTCAAATTGACAAGAAGTATGTTAAAGTTACAATACCGGTATATTTAGTACGGTTTACAATACTGACTTCTTAATTTAAATAGAATTATTGTTATTCCTAATATATTTGTAATACTGTCCCTTATTTTTCTCTCAGTGTAATGACCGCAGTTTAGAGATCTGTTGTCGAGAATTCTCACTTATCCAGTAAATAGATAAGTAAGAAAAGCAATTTAATTTAAAACAAAGAAAAGGTACTTAGATTTTAAACAGAAGAAAAATTGAAACTCAACGTGGTCACCGAGGATAAATAATATTGATTGATAATAATACTGTTAATACAAAAGAAAAGAAGCTACCGTATGACACTACCAAATATTCAAGCTAACTGACTGTGTTCTTCGATGAGTCGAGTCGTAACTGTTGCGGTCACGCGTTGCGTCCGGTGGCAAGTGTTAACACATAAGTCAAAATGTATTGTCTGGGTGGGCGGAGATCACAGTGTCAGGCTGTCAGAATTCTAGGAATTTATGACCTTGGCAAATTCCCAGAATGCATTGAACTATTGCTAGAAAGTTTTGTCTTCTACAATCGCTTCAAAGTCCATGGTACACGGAATTCCACCCCAGACATTGCGAGCGATCGACAATCGACCAAAATTGGCCTCGCGATCCACCGGTCGACTGCGATCGACTTGTTGGCCACCCCTGATATAGAAGATCATTAAAATTTGCCCTCAATTTTGTTGCTTATTATTTCATTTAGTCCTCACAACAATGCAGTAGAGAAGATCTAATTATTTCAGTTGTCCAGACAAGGTAACCTAAGCTCAAAGAGAGGTTGCAGACCTTGTCTGAGGTCACAGCTAGGAAATGGATTTGCATTGGGAAGGCCGGAGCTCCTTCCGATGAACCACGCTGCCTCCTCAAGCTGAGACTCCAGCGGCATGAGTTAGTACAGAGCTCCAAGCATGCTTAGAGGCTTCATTTCTAACAACCTACCCCCAGGCCTTGCTGACCTGGTGACCCTGAAGAGAAGAAAGGGCATTCCAACTGTTACTAGACACAGAAATGGGTGTTAACAGCTGTGGACCTTGAGCCATATGATTTCCTAATCTTTCCTTTTGTAATTGCCAAATAATTGCTCCAATGGTGTTAGCTAACACCTCCATGATGTCACATAATTCTTTGTGTGTGTGTGTGTGTGGTGAGAACATTTAAGACATACTCTCTTATCAACTTTCAAGTATACAATTATTATTCAGAATTATTAATGGGGACTTTCTACTCTTAACTGTGAGGTTTAGATTAGTCCAAAGACCATTAGAGATGTAACAGGCCTGTAGACATGCTTGGTACTAGAAACTTTGGTTGCACAAATAAATGGATGTCTCTTGCAGGTCACACATTCCATGACAGTTCTATCTTTTGGGTCACTAATATTAGGGTCAAGTTCAAGTGAGACATATCTGATCCACATAGTCAGACACCCTGAAAATTATAGGGGAATACACCACCATGACCACAATTAAGGGAGGAGTATTGGCCTCAAGAAAGAAAGTTATTTTGCTTCTCTTATGTTCTGTGATACAATTGTCCTTGTTTTTGCCATTTTGATGTCTGTCTCACTGAAAGAAGTTTTAGGTGTTTTCCAACTCCATTGCACTCAAGGAGCTTGGGAGTTCTTTCTGAATCATAGTCATAAAGATCTGCCAGGAAGTCCCTGAGTTATCTTTGTGATAATTCCTTCTCCAACTAAATTTGAATTCTCCATGTGCTCCTTAGTGATTGCATAAACAGCCCTGCAAAACAGAGTGCCAAATTTCTTCGGCTAGTGATGTCCCGACTTCGGGCATACCTGGTCAAGGACTTCATAAGTTCTCTAAAGTGTACCTATCTGTCACAACCTTCAAAGTTACCAGCAAGTATTAGAGAAGGTTTTTTTCCACTTAAAAATCACCCCAAAAGTTGACTTGCCTTCCCTGGTTCACAATGTCACAGTGATTAAAAAGCTCAGCCCTCGCAGCTGCAGGTGGAGTCCACATCCAGCCCACTACTTTCGTAACAAGGCAGCCGGCCTCTGACTAATGCTCAACCTTCGAGTGATTCAGGCACATGAACAAGACCAGTGCATCCCCGCCACCTCCACTACCGGAGTCCTCCCCAGCAATTCCCCACCACAGCCAGAGCCACCAGAGCCCCTGACGTCCTGTCTCTCCTCCTGCTTCCTCCTCCCCACCCTTTTTAGGGCTCAGTGGAGAGTTGCAGACAGCCTCCCTAGCTCCTCTCATCAAGAATCAGTGATGCTGAGTGTTGGTAGGAGAGAGATTCCAGAATGTTTGGGAATCGGACAAGCCATGGATCAAGTTGACTTTCTTTACTTGTTGGCTACATGGCCTTAGATGTATTCATTTATTTCTCTAGTCCTTGTTTTCATCATCTGTTAAATGGGAAGAAACTGCACTAATCACTCAGGGAGATTGTGAGGGTTGAATCACTAGGCCCAGAAAGCATGAAGCACATAGAAAGTACTTTATAAGAGGTAGTTACTATTATTATTAATACTGAAGACTGAGCTCCACTCAGAGACATCGTAGCCCAGCCCACTGTGACCAGCCTCAGACTTGTACCCAGTGACCTGTTCCTGCTGTCTCACACCCAGTTGCACTTGCTCACTCTCTCTAGCAAGTTCCCAGAATGGGCTGTCCTCCTCCCTGCCTTGGTGGCATGGCACTGGTGCCTCCCTCTGTATAGAAAACACTTCCTCTTCTTAACCCCCTCTTGCCTTTTGCCTGGCTGACTTATCTCTTAGGTCACAACTTGGATGCCACTTCAGAGGGAAGCTTTGCTGAGTGCTCCCCCCCCACACTTTTTTTTTACCACCACCATCAGGTTGTTTAATGCTGTACCTCATTGGAACATTGTCCATAATTAGAATTATATCATTATAAATGTAACTATTGTTATATATCTGTCCCCCTACCCCCATAAATTATATGCCTCATGAGGGTAGAAATAGTATTTATCATGGTGTCCTCATCACCTAGAAAATGCCTTGGCACATGGTGTGAATGAAAGAGTGAGAGCGAGACAAGGGAGTGCTAAAGAAAGAAAAAAGGAAAGAATGAAGGGAGGGAGGGAGGAAGAGAAAGAGAAAGAAAGCAAGACTGATTCTTGGCTACATAGGACCCCCCCCAAATCATATCGTTCTAGCTCCTGCCCACCCTGGCTCAGCTCACAGGACTAGACTTCTATGTCATTGCTTACACAGCTTGAAGCCTGTTTCTGAATCTCAGCCAGGCTTGTGGAGCTTAACACCAAACCAAGCTCTTCTGGACTCTTCCTTGGGGATTTCACTGCTGCTTTTAAACCCACCAGGCAGTGTCCGGGGTCCTGCAGGGCATAAACTCAACTCCTTGAAACATAACCCACCCACCTGTCTGCCTTTGCTATTTCTTCCCACCTAGATCCTCCCTGTGGTGCCCTATCTCCTGGTTTGCCAACTAGTCCTGCGTGATTGGTGCCTGGACCTCAGCTAATCTGCTGCGACCTAAAGACAACAGACACACCCCCGGGCCCCACCCAGTGAAGCCCCAGGTCTCTCCACTGCTGTGGCAGAAGCCACAGAGAGCTCAGAGTCACCATTATTGGTACTTCTGGGCCAGTTGAGCAGCCTAACTCTCATTGTACCATCTTGGGATTATTTCTCACTCTCTTTCCATGGAATATCAAAGTGACATGACTTTTCCATGAATTTTTTAAAAAATTTATTCAAAAAATACTAATTTTTCAAATGTTTAAGGTTTATCTACCACAGCCATGTTAATGTACATGTACCACCCCCTACCTCCACTCAACACACACATATGGTATATTAGTCTTACTCCACCTGTGCTAATCCCCATGTATAACTTTGTTTCAGTAGAAAAATGCATATGCCCAGATCCGATCAACCAACCTAAATAATAGTCCTTGGAACCTCAACCCTTGGTGAGTGAAAGATTGCCCGCCTGTCCACTAGACCGTGGGCCTCCTACAGTGGGGAATGGGAGAAGTTCCAGGAGGGATGTAGCTTAGTCCAACTTTGGAGTAGTAAAACTGGCTTAGGTATGGGCTTGGGGAAATCGCTTGTTCACCAGGTAGCTCTCCTTCACGCGCTCCAGCACACTGCGTCATCTACCTCCAAGTCTTTGTTCACGTCGATTCTCCTGAATAAGATACCTTCTCCCTTCCTTTCCAACTGATTAGACTCAGCTCATCTTCTAGGTCCATCCTTGGAGCTTCCAGAGACTTCCTCAGACTGTGCCCAATTGCCCCTCTGAACTCCTAGAGCACTCAGCACATGTCACTGTCTCAGCTTGTTCAAGAATTATCTCATAAATTCTTGATCCTTTTATGGAATTAGAACTGAAGTTCTGGCTACCTCCTACCCCTTCTCTACCACACATTCTCTAGCTCTCCAACCTCACAGCAAATGGAGAGAATAAAATGGGACCAGCCGCCAAAGCCCCAAAGTCATATGTGTCAACAAAAGGTGTGGTTGTTCAGATCCACCGAAGGTTTCCACTTGTGAGAGGGGAGCCGCATGCTTTCTAGGAAGGAAAGACATCTTACCAGTGCAGCAAGTTCAGCTGTTGAGTTGTGTGATGGACAGAGGCTAAGAGAAAGCCCAATGGCCGTGCAAGAGAAGTTGAGGGAGATACCTGGCTGAAGGACCTCAATAGCTGAAGGCTAGAAAGAGGAGGTTGTTGGAAGAAGAGCCTGTGAGGCTACAAGCGTGAAAAGAGGAAAGGGAGGACTGGAAAAATAAAAACAAAGAAGAGATGGAGTAGCCATTGTAAGGAGTGAAACTTTAGGGTAAAGAAATACATGTTTAAAGACAATTAAAAAAAAAGTATTGTTGACGTAGTATATAACCTTCTCCTCCCCTTTCCAATTCTTCATTAAAAACCCACATTGCTCCTTGATGTTTTGGGAATCAAATATGTGGCGTTTTTGGTTAATTTCTTCCATAAGAAAACAGGTGTGGCCATTCTCATGATGGATACGGGGCCAACACTCAGACTCCCAAGGAAGCCCAGCTTGGGACAAATGGGTTAAGTCTTGCTTTCTTCCTTCCTTCCTTCTTTCCTCCCTCCCTCCCTTCCTTCCCTCCTTCCTACCTTCCTTCCTTCCTTCCTTTTCTCTGCCAGAGTTATTCTTTATTGATGTAAAGATTAAGTAAGAAAAACCCAACTTGGAAAAATAAAAAACAAAAAATTACCCTGAGTCCCACCAGGTTAAGACTAGTTTTCCTTATTTTTCTCAAGTTCTTTTTTTTTTTTTAAGATTTATTTTTTATTGTTTTTGACAGAGAGAGAGAGATACAGAGACAGAGACAGAGACAGAGAGAAAGGGGGAGGGCCCAGAACAGTCTCCATAGTTGCACATCATTTGTTTTTCCACATAGTTTCATTCCACAGGTGGGCGGGGCTGCACAGGGCAGGAACTGGGCCGGGGTCTCACCCCGGTGAGAACTGAACTGGGGGCACTCTCCAGTTCAGCATATGGGTCCACACGGGCCGGGGCCGGGATTTGATCCTCGGTCCCTGGGGCTGCAAAGTGAGCGCTTAACCCACTGAGCCATCCCGGCTTCCCCTTTTTCTGAAGTTCTGATCGAATCTTTGAGAAATACGTTCTTAACCCAGGACCCAGAGAGACTTCTGAGACAGAGGAGAATCCAGATCTTTGGCAACCTATGTTGAACCTATGGACAGTGGATTGCTGCTTTCTCGTGTCTCAGTTGACAGAAAAAAAACCCCACAAAAAATCCACTGGTAACAAAGAATGCTTCCCTGCCCCATCTCAAGGAAGACCCAGGAGTGAGGAGGAGCTCCCCACTTTGAGGGAGAGCATTTGGTCCCAGTAGCCACACCCCGTGGGCTGCATGGCACGCTCACACGTATCATTTAATTTGAGAAACTGGAGCAAGCCAAGAACAACAGCTTGTGATTTGTGGGTGTCAAACTCACCAGAAAGTGGTCAGCGTGTAGGCAACAGACGGGAGGGGGCGGTACCCCTCAGCGGCGGTGGAGGGGAAGGCTGAGGGCCTCTCCCGTTTTGGAACCTGTGGCTTTTCTTGTCCAAGGAGACCTGACCACAATGGGGGTGACCTTCAAGGAAGTCTGAGTCTGCAGGCCTCTGAGCCTGAAGGTCAGGCGTGGTTACTTCAAAAATAAATTCTTGTGACTGTGACCCAGCTCAGCGCCTGCCTTTGTGGCCTTGGACTGACGACACTGGCTGCAGCTATGGTTTGCCTTAACCAAAAATAGTCATGTCAGCATCTGAGAGGGAGATCGGGAAAGAAGAGCCAAGTCCCATTTCTCACTCACTTGCTACTGTTTTTCTCCATGGGCCCAAACAAATCACCTCAGTCCTTGCCCTGCCCTCTTGCTTCAGTCACACCTGCTCAGGTTGAATGACCTTCACGTGACAAAAATTTATCTTGGACCATTTATGTATCGGACACTGTGCTGGACACGGAGGAGTCAGCGGTGAACAAAATGGACACGGCTCCTGCCCTCAAGGGCCTTCACGTCTTGCTGGGTGTGTATTAGTTTCCCGTAGCTGTCTTAACAAAATACCACAACCCTGGAGGCGTCACACAACAGAAATGTATTGTCTCACAGTTCTGGATGCCAGAAGTCCAAAAGCAAGGTGACAGGGCTGTGCTCGTCCCCAAGGCTTCGGGAAAAATCTTTCCTGCCTATTCCAGCTTCTGGAGGTCGCTGGCCATCGTCAGCGTTCTTTGGCTCGTAGATGCCTCACCCCGTCTCTGTCCCTAACTTCATAAGGCCTCTTCCCCGTATGTCTGTGCGACTGTGTCCATATTCCCTTCTCAAGGACACCAGTTGTTGGATTTAGAGCCCACCTTAAATCAATATGACCTTCTCTTAACAAATTATACCTGTGAAGACACTATGTCCAATAAAAGGGCCACATTCTGAGGTTGCAGGAATTTGGCGGGGACCCTATTCAACCCAGTACACGCTATCACATGGTCAACCAATAAGCACCCTGGTAAGAAGATGTAGGGCAGGACTGGATGGCAAGTATTGACCTGGCTATTTTCTGTATGTGTCCACCTCCGTCTTCCTGCTCACAGGGACGCCTAGTCCACATACACCAGAGCAGAAACAACAACAAAAGGAAACGGCACTCCTGGTGCCACAGGCAGATCCTTGGATGTGTGCAACTTGCGGCCCGTCCTGCCTCTCCCAGGTACGCAGCTAAGCCAGGTCCTGGAGAAAGGAGAGTGGGAAGACAACATGGCAACAAGAACTGTGTGTGTGTTGGGGGGGAGTGGGGGAGCAAGGTGTCTTCAGACTGGGGAAGGGGTGCCTTCTATGGGGAAGACCAGGGAAAGGAGTAGCTAGGCTGTCCTTGACAGTAGGCCCCTCCCACACACAGACAAGCACGCACACACAACTCTCCACTTTGTCAAGAGTCACAGGTACTTGTAAGTCCCTCTAACTCAAGGGGAGAGGACTTGGACACCTCTGTGGAGATGAGGCAGGAGGAATTGAGTAGAACCAACTGGAATTTCCATCTGAGCTGAGGCCATTGTAGACATATCACTGCTTATATAATTACAAGTAGTGCTAGGGACAGAACCAGGGCACTTATACAGAATAACAGAGGACACTGCTTTTGAGTGACGGCCAGTGAAGAGCTTGCTGAGGAAGTGACTGCTAAGATGGGAGGAAGTTCAGGCATGCAGGATAGCTCAGATGCTGAGTTAATGCCTTGCAATGACAAGGTCCGGGGTTCAATTCCTGGCTCCGGCCAGTACAACCATGTATGCTGAACTGCAGCACAACTGGTAACTGCAGGGATGGCTCAGAGGCAAAGGTTCTCACCTCCCGTGCGGGACCTCCCACCCCAACCCCTCCCCTTGTTCAGTTTCTGCCCCACATCCATCCACCTATGTGGAATGAAACCGTGTCAAAACTAATGTGCAACTATGGAGACTGCTCTGGGTCCTCCCCCTTCTCTCTCTCTTACCTTCTCTCAAACAATTAATTAATCCACTAAAAAAAAAAAAAAAAAAAAAGAGTGGGAGAAAGTTCACAGGCAGAGGGGCAGGGTGGGTACTTTTCTGGTCCTGAGTGGGAAAAGAGCTGTGTGCTTTCTGGACTGAGGCCCTGAGCTATAAGAGAGAGAGCAAGGGACAGAGACACTAAGTGGCATGAAGAGGGAAGCAGGGGCTGGAGCTTCAGGTCTGGCAGGTCACAGAGAGGCATCTGAAGGTAAAATCAACAGGACTCCTTGAAAGAATGATAGCAGGTGGTAGAGGAGGTGGCAGGGGGCTGGATAAGAAAGAGAAGCAAAATGACTTAGCAGGGAAAGCCGGGATGGCTCAGTGTGTTGAGCACTCACTTTGCAGCCCCGGGGACCAAGGATCGAATCCAGGCCCTGGCCCGTGTGGACCCATATGCTGAACTGGGGAGTGCCCCCAGTTCAGTTCTCACTGGGGTGAGACCCCAGCCTGGTTCCTGCCCTGTGCAGCCCCGTGCCCACCTGTGGAATCAAACTATGTGGAAAAACCAATGATGTGCAACTACAGAGACTGTTCTGGGCCCTCCCACTTCTCTCTGTCTCTGTATCTCTCTCTCTGTCAAAAACAATAAAAACAAGATCTTTAAAAAAAAGAATGACTCAGCAGATGGAAATAGGAGGAGCAGGTTTGGGGCAGGAGGTATCAAGCATTCATGTGGGGACAAGTGAGGTTTGAGATCGCTTCTAGACGGTCACATGGAAATCCCAAGTAAGCAGTTGAATGGCTGAGTCTGAGCTCAAAGAGAAATCAGGGCGAGAGACAAAAATGTGGGAGTTACTTCAGGAGGGTCAATGAGGGTAAACCTCAGCAAGTCAGCTGTGTGGCAAAGGGGCATGAGTGATGGGTCGAATTTTTAATATAAAGTAAACTTTTTTATATTATAAAAGCAAAACACATTCACTGTAATATTGTAAAAATCTTGGGAATTCAGACCAGCAGTAAGAGGGGCAAAGGGGGAATGTTTGCACAATACAATGTACTGGAAACATGTCTCCTACAACAGAGTATTTCTCAGCTGAGGGGGTTCCACCGTATGAACATTTAAGTTGTTCAACATGTTCCCCTGTTATCAACAACTCTGAGATGAACAGCCATGCAGTTTCGGTATGTTTGCTTTCGTTATTTCTACAGGATAAATACCAACAAAATGAAGAGGTTTATGTTTCCCATGGTTTTTGATCACTTTCACGGCACTGCCCTTCAAAATGCCCGAGTCTGTTGTGAAGCTGTAGGTGGGGTTTGACCATGAGGAACCCCCATTAGCCATGGTGTGAGGGGTGGTGGGGACACGCTCCTGTGCTCACAGCTGAGCGAGGAGCTTTCAGGTACCAGCCAGCTCCTGAAAGGGGTGATGCTCCGAGTGCGGACAGAGGTGTCAGGGTCAGAGGCGGCCCTCTCAGGGAGCTCAAGGCTCCCAGCCAATCTGAACTTACATGACTGCAGGTGGTGAAACGGTTCAGTCAAGTGTCCAGGGTCAGAGAGAGAGATTTCAATTTAACATGCCACATTCATGACTCTTCGGAGTCTGTCAGCCTCGCCTGTCTCTCATTCCAGCCTCTTCTGGGGACCTGGGGACAGCCCCAAGTGGGGGCCAACCAGCTTCATACAAGTGCAGCCCAACAGCACCTCACCTGGTGCTCCTGAGGCCACAAGGGGGTACAGTGCGGGCACCTGCTTGGTGCTCAACATGTGCAACCTTCGACCTGGAGGCAGTGCCACACCTGGAATGTCCTCCTCTTTGGCCATGGCTGTCCGCAGGTGACAGCCAACTGGCCAGTGCTTCTTTGCAATGCTCCCTCCTTCTCTGTTTTCTATGTCTGTCACTCTTTGGATCTCACGCTACAATAAAGGACCTGCCTTTGAGTCTACTTTTTGGGGAACCCAGGCCATTTTTAGTTGTTTGACCTTGGGAAAATGCCTTAATTTCTCTAACCTCAATGTTCTCATCTTCAAAATGGGAGAAAATAGGAGTGCTTAGTGGGGCAGACAGGTTAATGGCTCCCTAAAGTCCCTGGATGCCCACCTCCAAGTCCCTGGAACCTGTTAGATTACATGGTAAAAGGAAGTCAATGTTGCAGAAGGAATTAAGGTTATTAATCAGCTGATTGGAAAATAGAAAGATTATCCTGGAGAATCCAGGTGGGCCCGATGTAATCGACATGTCCTTACAGTGGAAAAGGAAGGCAAAAGAGAGATGTGACTGCTGAAGAAAGACACAGAGGGGACATGCAATGTCAATGGCTTGCAAGATGGAGGGAGGGGCCTGAACCAAAAAATGTGAGTGGCTTCTAGAAGGTGGGAGGGGCCCGAAACGATTCTCCCCTAGAAATGCCAGAAAGGCATGTAGACCTGCTGACACTTTGATTAGGGCCCAGTGAGACTTTCCAATCTTCAAACCTGTAAGACAATATATTCGTGCCATTTTAAGCCACTAAGTTTATGGTCATTTGTCCTAACAGCAAATAGAAAACTGTTCCCTTATCTCACTGGCTATGGTGACAATTTTATGTGATAATGTGTGTAAAGTACTCAGCTCAAGGCCTGGCATAAAGGAGACGGCTGTTATTGCTGTTAGTGGTTCATAGCGAATAACCTCAAAGTGCCTGTCAAACGTTGAGCAGACACCTGAGTCCCACCCTGGTGATTCAGAAGGCTGGGAATGGGGAGGAAAACTGTAGCCTTTAAGAGTTACACAAGTGACCCTGACGTATAGCCAGAACTGGGGCATGGCCCACTGAGCCCCAGATTACAGCCCTGTGGCCCCCAGCACCACTCAGACCCTGGTCCCTTGGTACTCCTGTCCTTGCCCATCTCACGCTGCCACTGCCACCAGAAGAAGACTCCAGGGCCCGAAATAGCAACCACGTCCCTCAGGCTGAAAACGCCTTCCTGCCAATTTGCTATTTTTGTCATTGCAAATGCCTCCTATTCTACATTTAAAATATGAAGACGCTTATTCTGGCGTCATAAATGTACTAGGCCAGTGGTCGGCAAACCGCGGCTCACGAGCCACATGCGGCTCTTTGACTCCTTGGCTGCGGCTCGTCCACGAAATGTTTAGTGCAGGCACGGAATATTATTTATTAACTTGCCTTGTAAGAGACGAGTAAACATTTCTGAAACGCAAGCCTACAGAAAAGAGGCACATTTTTAGAAAGCAACACTAGCACGGGTAGCCGCTCACAAACATGTGTATCATTATCTCCATGGAATTGCTGCCCGCTGAAATGTATTTTAACTACAAATAGGAAGAAAGCAGTCAAGGAACTCCAGAGGAGACAAGAAAGGTCAGCTTTTGTTTTTAATCACTGACTGCAATCTTCTAACAATGTTAATATGGCAAGTTTTGTAGTTAGTCGAGATTGCTCAGAGAGGAAAGCCATACACGGACGGTGACTATATAAAGAGTTGTTTTATAAGTGCATCCGAAGAGCTTTTTTGAGATTTTAAGAATAAAGCAGACATTTAAAAAAAAAATTGAGAGATACCTCTGTCTGCTAAAACAGTGAAAGATAGAACAGTAAAAATGTCTGCAAACATAACAAACTAACAAACTGAAGATCTCAAATTGGCCTCAACTCTATCAATAGCAGTTGACAAGTCTTGTGATATAAATGGCACAGCGCAAGTTTCTCTTTTTGTGCGATTTATCTCCACTACAGGCCCTAAAGAGGGACTTTTGGGATTATTGCCACTCAAAGGACAAACGCATGGAGTAGATATAGCAAATGTTGTAATTGAGTGCTTCGAAAAACATCAAATTCCATTAGAAAAAATTGTCTCGATTTCAACAGACGGAGCAAAAAGTATGACAGGTGCAAGAAATGGGTTTGTCGTTATTTTGAAAGAAAAAATTAATCACGAGATACTTACCATTGTATTATTCATCAGGAAGCACTATGTGCGCAGACATTTCCTGAAGAAATTTGCACAGTAATGGAATTGGTGGTTAAGATTATCAACTTCATTGTAGCTAAAGCTCTTTACCATCACCAATTTAAAGAATTTCTAATTGAGGTAGAGAGTGAGTATGCAGATCTTCTGCTGCACAACAAGTTTCGTTGGTTATAGAGAGGAAACGTTTTAAAACGTTTCGCTTCACTGTGTACTGAAATAAAAGCATTTCTTCTTGAGAAGAGTGTTCACTATGCAGAGCTAACGAACGATCTGTGGATCCAGAAATTTTATTTTATGGTGGATGTTACTTCTCATCTAAATCAGCTTAATCGTAAGTTACGAGGAAAAGGAAACACAATTTTTTCGATGTTAGAAGAAGTAATTTTATTCGAAAACAAATTGTCGCTTTTTGTCGAAGATTTTGAAAGAGAAACTAATTCACTTTCCATGCCTATTGAAATATTGTTGAGAAAATAAGTCTAATATTGACATTTGCTATTTCAGAACAACACTGTTAAATATGAAGGAAACTTTCCTCAGCAGGTTCAAAGACTTTAGAAACAGCAAAGCGACATTAGCCTTTGTTAAAAAAACCTCTGAATGCCACGGTAACAGAAATAATTTTTCACCCTTTAATATTGATATTGGCAGCTTTGAAATGCAGTTGCTGGATTTAAAAAATAAAGAATTGTGGAGCTCAAAATTCAGGCGTCTTTGTGCCGATTTAGAGCTATTGTAGAAAAATAAATGTGAATTATGTTTACAGCACAAGTGGTCTGCTTTGAAAGTTCTGGAGAGGGAAGATATGTTGATTTTTAACACCTGGAATAGTATTCCTGACTCATATGATCAACTGAAGAAACTAGCATTTGCTGTTCTTTCCTTATTTGGGTCTACATATTTATGCAAACAATCATTTTCAAGCATGAACTTTATCAAGAGTAAATCAAGAAATCGGCTTATCGATGAGAACTTGAAATCGTGCCTAAAATTAAAAACAACAACATACAAACCTGACTTACCCTTACTTTCCAAGGAAATGCAAGGCCATTGTTCACATTAGTGGAGTATTTGTAGATTTTTTTTTAAGGATACCTTTTATATTATTTAACTTGTTATATTTTTAAATAAATATTATCTTTATATAAGTATGATACCAAGTTTTATTTAATGTACCGTTAGTTAAACTAAGACATATTTAGCAAAGGCAAGCTCGAGAGTGTACTTTTAATCCTAATTATTTCCATAAAAATGTCTCTACTAAAGTAAAGCTTAAG
>PVKE010043652.1:0-13290 GCA_004027555.1 Craseonycteris thonglongyai | reverse complement strand
TGAGAAAAGTGAGTAATGAAATTATGGTAATTTTTAGGTTTTCTCTTTATTTTTCTCAGTAAATGTTTCCCATTATAATAAAAAGATCACAGAGTAACATAATTGTAAATAGACTTCAGCAAAATCAGACTGTAGAATAAAATAGATTTGAGTTAATATCTTGGCTGATTACTTATACTCCAGGAAAATAACTTAGCTCCCTAAACCTCAATTTCTTTATCTGCTAAATAGGTGCACTTCATAAACTTGTAAAAATTAAACAAGATAAAGTATGGAAAGGGTATGGTACAGTACGAGGCACACAGTTAAAACTCAACAAGTTCTAGCTATTTTATTAACAATAAAACTTTTTTGAAGATTATAATGAGGGCCTATTATTTGATTAGCAGTACTGATAGAATAGGTACAACTCAAAATTCCTATTTCGTCAAATCACATATGTTGACATAAGAAATGTCCATACCTGTAGAGAATTTTTATAATTTATTTGAGCCAAAACAGACAACTGCCTGGGATCGAGATCTCAAAAATGCTTCACAGACTGGCAGCTTTTTGTATGCATTTGGAATTAAGGAAAGAAAATAAGTACCGGTAGTTACAAGGAGATGGGAGAAAGCAAGACAGGGACTGGATTACAGGACAGTTAAGAGTATGTGCTCTCTTGATCAGAGACCTTTACATATAAAGTGTGTACAACTGGAGCAGATATATAGTGGTTTCATTTACTTTAATTACTTAATGAATTAATTTTTATTTTAATGCTATTCAGGTGTTTAGGTTATACACACTTGTTCAAACAATTTACTGAGTGGTTTGGGCAAAAGAGGAGGATTTTCTCTAACTAAAGAGTTTGGATGGACATCCAATGACCTAAAATACGCTTTCTTCAGAGGAGGTAAAACAGCAAAGACAGGCAGGCAGTGCGGCTTTGGGGCGGGGAGGTGCTGGGTAAAAGGCAGGGCAGATGTTTGACATCGCACAACTGACAGGTGACACCTGAATGCTCCCCTGTCCCATGGCCGACCTGTCTCAGATCAGTGGCACTTCAGACTGAGGAATCTAGATCTCTTTGGTGGAAATTAAGTTTCAGATAAACCACAGATCTGGAAGACATTTTGAGGAATTTAACTTCCTTAACACCTGCAGGGCCCACCTGCTCCCCTGTACCCCACAGCCCCTGCCTTGTTCTGCCCCTTCTAGCTTCTCCCGCGATGGTTTCAGCATCTACGAAGCGCTAAGATTTCGGAAACTTCGTCCTGGCAGCAGAATAGAGTGTGAGGACCGGGCCGGACACAGGCCAAGACCTGTCAGGACAGCGCTCCAAGCCTTCTTACAGGGGTGGAGGCCAGAGCCGCTGCCCGTGCGCTTCCAGCCATAGGAGCAGCTACTCTTCCAGGAAGGACTGTCATCAAAGCCTCGCGGGGCGGGGCGGGGCGCCGGGGCCCCGCCCACGAGAGGACACGCCTGCGCGCTGGCTGCGGCGGCCATCTTGGGCTCGGCGAGCCCGCGCGCCTCGGGCATTCCCGGGCTGGTCGCGTAGCGATGCCGCGGCTGCGTGCTGGGAGGCCCGACACCCTCCCCACCCA
Source organism: Craseonycteris thonglongyai (assembly GCA_004027555.1). Classification (NCBI taxonomy): domain Eukaryota; kingdom Metazoa; phylum Chordata; class Mammalia; order Chiroptera; family Craseonycteridae; genus Craseonycteris; species Craseonycteris thonglongyai. The sequence continues at coordinate 11,704 of PVKE010043652.1, read as the reverse complement.
ACCCCCTGGCGGGCCTGTGCTCCTACCCCTCTGGCTTCCGCGCAAAACCTCGAATCTGTATCCTGGTGGCAGGCGGTAGCTTCCCGCTGTTTCCCACACGACTCTAAGGCACTTGTTTCCTTATCTGTAAAGTGAAAGTTTGAGCCCTGCCGCCCCCCTCCAAGTCACCAGGCATACCCACTGACATGGATAAATTCTCAGCCTGAGCCTCAGGACTGTGTTCTGTGTGAGCTTCTCCCACCGGAGATTGCGGGGTCCTTTAGCCACCATCCTTCCAGCCACTGCCACTGCCGGCCCCCCTCAGGATTGCGCCTGTGGACTCCGATGGCCTCGTTGGAGGGGCACGGGATTGGCAACTTAGCTCATCTCAGGGTAAAGACCCTCTGTATTTTAGGATTTGCATGTGACCATTTCAGAAGGGTATTAAAAACAGACCAGGCCGTCCAGGACTGGAAAGACTGTAGATTGTGGAACATTTAAATGCCCTATGCTTGCTTTATCACCCTTGGTTGTGTCCCCACAGGGATCCATGCAGCACAAAACTAGAATGAAAAGCCCAGTGTGTGTTAGCTGTGGGGGACATGGAGGAGAGGGAGCTGGGACATTGTGTCCCACACAGGAGTCAGGCAGAGGGGAGGACTCTAGGCCAACATGGGTGGTGGCCCCAGGAAGAGAAAATACACACCAGGCCTGACGTAGCCAGTGGGGGTCCCCAGACATACACAACTGTTCTACCAGCTCTGTAGCCAGAAGCCAACAATTTGGGGTCCTTCAACTTCCTAATGGAGGGGAAAACTTGCCTGGAACTTAAGAGATGAGGGAAGTGTCTGGAAAAAAGGCTAGAGAGGTGGGGAAGGGCCAAGGCATTTTAGGGGACTGGAGAATTACACCCAGCCTTCTACAGCAGGGGTCCTGAACCCCTGGGCCACTGATCTGTGGCCTGTTAGGAACCAGGCTGCACAACAGGAGGTGAAAGGCAGGGGAGTGAGCAAAACTTCCTCTGTATTTACTGCTGCCTGAGCTCTGCCTCCTGTCAGATCAGTGGTGGCATTAGATTCTCATAGGAGCGTGAACCCTGTTGTGAACTGTTCATGTGAGGGATCTAGGTTGCACACTCCTTATGAGAATCTAATCCCTGATGATCTGAGGTGGGGCCGAGGTGGAGATGCTAGTGCTGGGGAGTGGCTGCAAATACAGATGAACATTAGCAGAGAGGTTGACTGCACAGAGACCATAATAAATCAATTGCTTGCAGACTAATATCAAAACCCTATGAGTAGGAAGTGACAATTAAGCTGCATCTGGCACTTGAATCATCCCAAAACCATCTGTTCCCCCTCAAACTAGTCCCTGGTACCAAAAAGGTGGGGACCACTGCTCTCTAGGATTCTGGAAGCCCAAGATGAGACCTTATTCAGTAATAAATCAGGTGAATGCCAGCCATGCCCAGGTCCCCCCAATTCATCCTGATGTAAAGAGGGGTAGTAAAGGGTACAAAAATTACCAAGCAGGAGTGTGGGAGTGGGGTGGGGGATGGCAGTTTATTTTTGGACACACTCAAGGTAGGGGTGGCTGGTGGGCTCCATCTGCATCCCCTCCCAGCATTTGGCTTAATTAGCAACTTCTTTCCCCAAATCCCTAAACTGTGCAAGATAGATAAGGCACTCCCACACCCACCTAAAGAGGAACTTAGGCAGATGAGGAGTGTAAAGGGTGGAGGGTTGGAGGGTAGAGTTCAAGTATTCAGAGTTCTCCCATCGCTACCCCAGATTACACTATGCCCAGGCCATAAGGGAGGATCCCAACCCTGGGGTTCCTAGTGGTTAACAGCCCTTCTCTCACTCAGAAACCTCAAGAGAGCTCCCCACCACACTTCCCTGACAGTAACAATCCAGTCCTAAGCCTTATATTGTGTGTAAGGAGGGGGCCTCAGCACTTCAGTCACCCAAGGCCTCCGCCTTCCTTATATGGCATGGTGGGGGTAGGCAGCCTTCCCGAGTAGTGAATGGGTTGGGAGCAAGTGGAATGGGTGAGGGGAAGGAGAGTATCAAGAGTATCGGAAACCTCAGGAGGCAGGCTTGGAGGACCTGATGGGGAAATGCAGACAGCTCTGGTCTGCAACCTCCCCCCACACCCCAGGCCCAGAATCCCTGAGAGTCCAACTGCCAAGGCCATATAGGGTGGGGGGGAATGGGAGCAGGTCCTTGCCCCCCAGTCCCAGCCAGTCCTGTTCCTGAGGGGCATGAAGCTTAGGGAAGGGCCAGGGCTGAAGTTCTGACCTTCCAGAACAGCTGAATCCTGGTGAGCACAGGCTAGGACTGCTAGCCCCCACATCCTAGATGGTCTGGCTCAGGAAGAATGGTGGGACTGGGGGGCGGGGGGTCCTCTCAAGGGTATTATAAAAAGCTACAACCGTTAAAAAACTTCTTGGGGAGAAGTCCTCCCAGCCTCTTGCTCCCAAGTGAACAACCTCCCCAATGCCCAGCAGACAGAGCTGAGCCGAGACGGGCCCATTAGCACCATGCAGTGTTGGGGCTCTCCTGCAGCCTGAATGACCCCTGGGCAGGGGTCCTTCTAAGCTGGAATGCCCACTTGCTAAAGCTTCTGTACTCTTGAGGGGGGACCCCTGCAGGGGAGGGGGTAAAGGGAGAAGGCTTGGCTAAAGCCCAGGCTGGGGTCTCAGCTGGGACCCCAAAGGGCCGCTCCATGGGTCATGACTTGAAGAATCTTCGTACCACATACTGGCCCAACAGAACCACGGTCAGAACTATCAGCACATTTCGAATGGGGCCGTTGCCCAAGTCCAGGGCCGCCACCTGTCAGGAGAGACAGTGATCACAGAGGGGCTGGCAGTGGATACAGGCCACGAGGGCAGCTTGGGCTGGGGGTGGGGCAGCCCCAGCAGCAGGGAGGGGGCTTCGAGCACTGGGCACTCACCCAGCCGCCCCGCTGTGCAATCCAGCGGGCAATGCAGTGGTGCAGCATGAAGTCAGCCACGAAGCGGGTCACCTGGCCCAGGAAGCCGGTCAGGCCACGCTGGTAGACATGCAGGGCCAGGCGGTAGCCGAAGCCCAGCAGGGCCACCACTCGGCCCCAGTTGATGCCGCTTTCAAACAGGCTGCGGGGAGAGGACAGATGCCATCATTGGTCACTGGAAGTCCCCAGGAAGGGCCTGCTTTCCCTCTTCCATCCCCTGACCCTGCCCACCCTCACCCAACTGGAAAGCAAAATGGCTTAGCCGTGAACCAAGGTGGCAGAGGCTGCCCCAGCCTGGTCTCTATTTGGGAAGAGCCCGCGTCTCTGTGAAAGGAAAGGCTCAGAGGGCATAGAGCGGGCTGCTGCTGTGTGACCCGTGCTGTGGGCGCAGAGGGCACAGAGAGGGTGCAGGGCAGAGCGAGCGGACAGAGGCAGCAGGGAGATTACCTGTGGGCGTTGCTGCTGGCCTGGCAGCCCGAGGGGCAGCAGAGAGAAGAGGACAAAGAGGAGGTTAGGCTAAGTCCTGGAATCACAGTGGGGAGCGGGCGGCCTCTGAGGACACAGGCAGGACAGCTCTGAGCACTAACACTAGATCTAATGCCTACTCTTGCCTTCACCCCAAGTTTCAAATCTGCCCAGAGATTCACTGCCCTGGCCCAGATGGTGACAACGGCTAGCACCCTCTAAGTGTGGACACCGTTCAAGCACATTTTCCTATTTTATAGGCGAGGAGACAGAGGGCTAGGGCATTTCACAAAGCCAGTGAGTGACAAAGCTGAGATCTGACCCAGGCATCTGGTCTCTAAGCAACACACTAGACTGCCTCTCAATGTCACTGTGGCATCTGGAAGCCATTTCCAGGACCTGGTAGAAGGAAGCAACCTCACTATCTTCGGTGTGCAATGGGGTTCCAAATCGGAAGGACAGCTGTGCCTTAGCTGGGCATGGGCTCTGGGGACATCCCCACCCAGGGGCCCTCTGCAGTCCTGATCCAAACGGTCAAGTCCTCAGTGCCTGAACTCACAAGAGCCGTGAGCTTGTGCACTAGAGAGGAGGGGTCTGGGACCCAGAGAGAGAAAGACAGGGGCCCAAGGCCACACGTAAATTAGCAGCACAGGGACAGCAAACATGTCTCCTGACAGAGAAGCACGTGTCTCCTGCCCCACGGGCAGGCACAGTGGTGGTGACAGCCCAGCAGAGGCGGCGCGGGGCTACCTGGAGGCAATCTTGGTGAAGTACTCATAGGCGTTCTCTGCTGTTGGCTGCAGGTGCTGCAGCATGGTCTGGAACTCCTCGTCGTAGCGCTGGTTGATGGCATCACCGATGATGGCCAGCCGCCGCCCCACCTGCCCCATGGTGCTGGGTGAACCAGAGGCAGCGGGGGAGACACACGCAGTCAGTGCTGGGGTCTGGGCTCGCGGTGAAGGGCTTCTGTCTGAGATGCCCCCAGCCGTGTGTACCCCCTTTGGAGGTTCTGACATGAGGGCTGGGCCCAGGGGCAAGATCCCGCATGGGGGTGGGAGCCCAAGATGAAAAAGGATCAACAAAGAGAGGCAAGCCCCCTGCCCACCCCCACCCCCCCCAGGCCCCCAGCTCCCAGGATCCCGTGAGCCTCCGCCTCCCTGAAGACGTTCCTGTGGGCCCAGGGGGCTGCTGCTCACCTGGCAGGTTCTAGGGGCAAGGTGACCATTTCTGGGTCAGCAGGCACAACTGCCTCATCAGCCTCCTGCTCCTGCTGATGGCGGTAAAAAACGTAGCTGCGGAAAACCTCCTCCGTGTCCCGGGCTACCTGCTCCTCTGAGGATCAAAGCCGGGAATCAGGGAGGAAGAGCGGGACCTGGGAGCCCCGTGCTCTGGGGACGGCTACTTCTCCAGGCCACAGCTGTCCTCGCAGGACAGGACGGCCACACCAGCCCTTAGCAAACACCCAGTGCTCACGCTGTGCGGGGTGGTTTCCTGACACTTTCCATTTCACCCTCACAAGGGTCTTGTGAGATGGATGATGCCCACTTTATGGACGGGGTGCCGAGGCACAGGAGGGCTATGGAGCTTACACAAGGTCATACAGCTTGAAGGAGCAGTGGAGCCAGGACATACTTTCAGGCCACTGAGCTCCGAGTTTGTTTTAGCATGTACAAGGGACCCAGCCCACATGGCTTAGGGAATGTGGGGCCATAAAAGTCACTTAGGGAAATACGACAGACCTAGGATTGAACCCAGAGTCCAAGGACCAGCCTGTAGTGGGCTGTGAGCTGCAGGCTTCCCTGCTGGTCCCCCTTGGAAGAGGGAAGAAGGGTAGCGTCTCTTCAGCAGACCTGACTCCGTGATAAGCCGTCTTACTTCCTTATTTCTCCTACTGCAGGGACAGGTCACCACGCCCCTCTTTTTTCCTTCTCCTCACCCCATCCCACCCGTCTCCCCTGGGATGGCACTGTGCCCACCTCACACTTACTCCCCAGCATCTCCCAGCCTCTGTACCCTCCCAGGCCCAGACTCCTCCCCGTTCCCAGGGCTTAACTGACTTCCCTCTCACTTCTGAGGCCAAGGGCTGCCTGTGTTGCGTGGGGAGATATTTTCACCTTTATTTCCCCATAAAGTGAGTAAACTGAGGCAGGAGAGCCTGCCCATAAGGCCTGCTCGGCCCTGGCCACTTCTGTTCGCTCCCTCCTCACAGATGGCCCTGGTGGTTATGGGGTGGGTGAGGGGGCAGAAAGACCCTTACCCGAAGTGGAGGATGGGGTAGGCTCTTCACACTCCCGCCTGGGAGGGCCTGGCCCTTGCCCAGACGCCATTTTTCAGGTCCCAGTGGAGGGAGGGCAGTGTTAGCCTGCGGGATGGGTGAGAAAAAGCAGCGATGAGGACAAGCAGGGAACACCAATGAAAGTTCCCACGCAGGAGTGAAGGGGCCCCCACTCCCCTAAAGACCCCACAGTCCGAGCTCCAGCCACTCTCATTTCAGCACCACGGGTCTGTGGAGCCGCTGTATAATCAATGTATTGGGCATTTCACTGGCAATGCTCAGGGGAGTGTGGGGGTGAGAAGAGCAAGGCAGGAGATTCACACCCAGGGATCAGCATCCCAGCACCAGCCTGGCCCTAGTGAGTCTCAAGTCACATCCCACCTCATTCCTGAGTCAGTGAGGCTGGTCTCAGAGCTGGGGGTTCTTTGCGCTGCTCCTGGGCCCTCCTGCACACGCTTACAAGCTTGCCACCTTCCAGTCAAGGACCATGAAAGCTTTCCTCAAAGGTCCCTTGTCTGGTCAGAGCACACCTGGTTTCCAACTCAGGCCTACTAGCCATAAATGGTTCCTGAGTGCCTATGGTATACTTCTACCAGGTCTGAACACCCCCCAGGGGGTGCAGAAAATGAACATTAGCCCAGCAAGGTAAGCATCAGCATACCCATTTCACAGGTGGAAAAAGTGGGGCAGAGAGAGGCTAGTGCCCGAGGCCACATGGCCAGTCAGGAAGGGAGGCTGGTTATCTGAATTCGCCTGAGTCCACGTACTCAATGCTCATGTAAGATCTATTTTCCAGTTTGTGGATCCCAGAGGGCATACTTTCCCTGGTTACGTATAGCCTGGGCCGTCCCATTCCTGCCTTGCAGTGAGCTGAAGAAGCCCTCAGGAGTCACAGCCTTCTTCACAGCCCCCCAACCTGCCTCGCACAGGTACCCCTCCACACACAAACACTCTTGCTCTCCTGTCCCCAGCTCCAATTTTTCTCTCTGCTCAGCCCTGTCTGCAGCCCAGATCTCCGTGACACACGGAGTATTTCCTGGACATGAGCTGTTTCACTTTCAATTTGCACCCCCATTATTTCCCCCACCCCCAAGCTGCTTCCATCACCCAGTTGGAGTGTCCCTTCCCCTCCCTGGGGAGGGTACAGCCCCTCCCACACCCCCAGGGAGCTTACAGCCCCACTCTCCATCCTTGGGGAGGGTACAGCCCCCCTGGGCCAGGCAGAGCTGCCCCTCCTCCCTGGGGGGGCCTGTGTTCCTTCCCTTACCCCTTTCCTCCCAGGCCTGGGCCATTTTCAAAAGTACCCTACCGGCTTTCGAGATGGGGTGGGGAGGGCTGGACTGCCAGTACACTGAGCCCTCCACCCTCCCTCCACCACCCTTGGGAGCTCATCAAAACAGACCTTTTCCTGGCACACCCTCCTGGTAGTTCCTGCAGAAACAGGATGCTTCTGCCTCTCCCCTGGTCCCCAAAACCCAGCACCCAGGACAACAGGTTCAGAGAATACTGACTACCTGCAGTTCCCGTTCCCACTACTCACTCACTGCTGGGGAGCAGGTGGAGCCTCTGCACGCCCCAGGACCAGAGGCCTATGCCACTCAGGCCTACCCATGCCTCCATCTCAGTGGCCTGACTTCCTGGTAAGGGGAATCCCCTGCACCCACCGACTGGACTCGCTGGGCCCAGAACAGTCGCCAAGGAAAGTGCCTGGCCCGGCTGCAGACCCAGTCTAGGGCTCCTGGGGAGGCAGAAAGTGACGTCTGAGTTCTCCCCCTGCCCTTGACCTTGGCTCTGACCTCCACTCCCATCGCACCCCCCGCCCCCGCCTGCTAGCGGACCTGGTTCTTTGGTACCAGTTCTCAGGCACCCAGGGCCAGGGCATGAGAGAAAGCTGTCTAAGAGGCATCCAGAGAAAGCCCTGGCTGGATAAGGCCCCCGGCAGGGGTTAGCGAAGCTGCCTCGGCAAGCCTCCACCTCTCCACTTGGCTCCCAGTGGGCTCCCGGCCCCACCCTGGGCCTGGCGTTGCCCGGAGCGGGAAGGATTCTCCCGGTTTACCTGCCCGGACCCTAGCTTAGGCCCGGGATGGCTCAGCAGGGCAGAGGCTGGAGATCCTGACTGGCCGGTGGCAGCTTCCAGGGGTAGGTGCCCAGGCCTGGCTTCCAGGAACGGGTGCAGGGAATCCCTGGAGTCTGGATGCAGCTTCTGCTTGTCCCAGCGCGGCCCTGGGGACCCGAGAGTCTTGGGCGATCATAGAGGTGCAGGCTGCTCCCGCCACCGACCAGCTCCCTCTAGAGGAAGTTCCCCTGCGGCAGCCGGATGCGGAGGTACCGTCTTGAAGTCTGGGCTCCAGCCCCCACCCACAGCCTCCGCCAGGCACAATGGCTCCTCCCCCACCACTCTTCCTCGCCCTGATCCTTGATCTTTCCCCCTCCCATCAATCAATACCAATAAAAAAGCCAGGATGGTGATCTTTCTTAAGCACCAGTGTGTGCCATGAACTTTAGCTACCACTGTCTCATCGAATTCTCTCAACAACCCTCGAAAGTAGGTGCCGTCAGCTACACCCATTTTATTGATGAACAAAAACAACTGAGGCTCAACTGTTTTAAGGAACTCTCCCAACATCACTGAGCTGGGTTTATAATCACGTCTAGGTGCAGTGGGTGTAAAGCAAAGTTGTGCGTGTTGCTCGCGGGTTGTGAAAGAATTCACAAGTCAAAGTAAGAAGCAGGCAGATTTATGTAGTAAGAAAACAAAGGCAGATTTTGTGTGTTCTAAGGGAGAGCAGGCAATGTCAGAGGGCCACTGGCACCGGTGAGAAGGGGGATTGGAGCTTTTATTGTGAGGTTGGGGGCGTTGCAGAGGAGAATTGAATGGATTTTAGGTATCCACCATTTGGTGCTGACTCAGTGTAGGCCGGGGTTCCCGAGACATTTCCACTCATTGATTAGTTATCGCTGGCAACATCTGGAGCTGGGGTTTTTATTAGGGGGCTTATTGGTGTAAGTTCTGCTTGCAGCTGCAGATGCCTAGGCTTCAGCCATTTGTCTTGTATCTGGTTGTCCTCTTCCCAGAACATATATATTTTTTTCTTGTGTTTATCTGTGCTTTCAGTCCCTCCCTGTGAACCTCCTGGTTTTGTCTTTCTCTGATTAACCCTATCCTGAACAGTGAGGAATAATAATACTAAACTGAGATTCACCATGCAACTAAGACATGTGGCCTAGGCACCTTGGTGGTCTCTGGAAATAGAAATCCTGAAGGTGATAGGCAGGTAAACAGATGAAAACACAGTAAGGTCTCTGTTCCCACCTGGGCACCTGCTCCTGAATGCTTAGCAGGGAGAGAACAGGGATGAGTGATACTAGCTGGCCATTGCCAATGGTTCTCAAGGACAGAAGCGGCCACAGGTAGGGAAGGGACACATCAGGGGCAGAGAGAGTGTGCCAAGTCCTCAAGAGGCCCTGCCTCCCTCATTCTCAGGGTCCAGGTCCTCTGCCCACCGCCACCTCCCAACACCACACTTCCTGGAGCATCACCAACCACCCCCCAGACTGGCTCCCCAAGCCTCCTTCCCCTGCCCCATCAATCTCATGCCTTCTCTGCCCCCAATGAATACCCCCACCGTGCCCCACCCCCATAACCCCTCTACCTGCCTGACCTTTTTTTTTTTTTTAATATTTATTTATTTATTTTGACAGAGAGAGAGAGATACAGAGACAGAGACAGAGAGAGAACTGAACTGGGGGAGCTCCCAGTTCAGCATATGGGTCCGCACGGGCCGGGATTCGATCCTCGGTCCCCAGCGCTGCAAAGTGAGCGCTTAACCCACTGAGCCATCCCGGCTTCCCCAAATAGACTACACTTTTTATTAAATTTTTTTTTAATATATTTTTTTATTGTTTTTGACAGAGACAGAGAGAGAGTTACAGAGACAGAGAGAGAACTGAACTGGGGGAACTCCCCAGTTCAGCACATGGGTCCACACAGGCCGGGGCCAGGATTCGATCCTGGGTCCCCAGTACTGCAAAGTGAGCGCTTAACCCACTGAGCCATCCCAGCTTTCCCCCTGACCTTTGCCTTCTAGAATTCCTGGAAGTTTCCAGCTGGAGGTTTTAATTTGAAATGACTCCTGTTCTTAAGCAGTTGGTCCTGGGGCAGCTGTTGAGTCAGGGTCTCTCCCAGGATGGAGAGCCCAGCTCCTACCCCTTGATCCCTAATTTTAGGCCACTCCTCATTGTTCCGCTTTTTTCGTAGCCTGGTGGGGAGCAAGGGCAGCCCAAAGGCCTCTGACAAGGGTCTGTTGGGAGATCAGGTGTGCCCCTCTCAAGAGCACGATGCCACCCCCCTGATGATGGACCTCCAGGCCAAAGTGGGGAGGAAGGAGGCCAGGCCACTCACCACGGTGCCCTGCACCCTCTCTCTGGCCCTGCAACTAAACAATTCCTCAGGGCTGGGGCTGGGGGACCTGGGGGCCCAGACCCCCACCCCCATGGAGGTCCTGAGGGCTGTGGCCCAGGGTATAGAGGTGAAGTCAGTCCTGCCCAGAGGAAGCCAGGAGGTCCTGGACAACCTGTTAGAGGAGGAGAGAGAAGAGGAGGAGGAGGCAGCAGGGAACGCCTCTGGGGGTCCGGGGACCTCAGACAGGTAAAGGGCTGGGCTGTGGATGGTGGGAAGGGGCCTGGGATGGAGGTGTTGGGACAAAGCCTGGATATAAGATGGGGAAAGGATATGGGCCTGAGATGAAAGGGCCCAGAATGTGAGTCCTTGGGGGGTGAGGCCTGACACATCGAAGGTGAGGAGTCTGGGATGGGGTGTGCATATGGGGTAAGGATGCAGACGTGAGGGTCCTCCCATGGTGAGGGGTCATGGATGGAGGCACCATAAGGGAAGGGACACAGGCTGAGGCCAGGGAAGGCAGCAGGCCAGGGTGAGCCAGGTTCCCAGTGCTTCCCAGCTCCTTCCTTGGCCTCACTCTATCCTGCCCCCACCCTATTCTCTCCGTTTCCCACTCCCATTTGAACCTGGCACCCACACCTGGGGAGGAAGGGAACCCACCCCCGCCCCACCTTCATGATGATGGAGGTTCCCAGCAGGAGGATGGAGGGGCTGAGCAAGGTCTGTGGGAGAGCCTTGGGGTGTGTGGGGGGGGAGGGGGGGCTTGCTACATCTCTGGGCCCCACCTGACTATGCTTTGGGATCAGGGGCCACTTTGCCCAAGCCCTGGAGGTGGAGCAAGCATGCCTGCAGAGGGCCATGGGGCCACTAGAGGGCAGCCCCGAGGCCTGCGCCAGGGAAGAGGCGTGTCAGCCCGTCGGTGAGTGTGCCCGCCACCGGTGTGGGGAGGGGCCGCACAGATCCCCTTCCTCTAGGACAGTGGTCGGCAAACTGCGGCTCGCGAGCCGCATGCGGCTCTTGGATTAATTGCAGCCTAGAGTCTAGGACTCTGCAGGGCTGTGGGGCCTGGAAGGGCACAGTCTAAGGGAATGCTGGAGTCAGGCCGCCTGGGTTCAAATCCTAACTCCATTGTGCCAAGCTGTGTGATGGTGGCAAATGGCTCAATCTTTCTGCTTCTCGGTTTCCTCATCTACAAAATGGGAATGCAATCGTACCTATCTCAGAAGGCAGGTGCAAGGAGTAAATGGGATGTCCTTTGCAAAGTGCCTAGAACTGTTGCTGGCACATAGTAGGTGTTTGCAAAAGAAAACCAGGAAAGGTCACCCTCAGCTGATCCCTCTAGATCAGGGGTGGCCAACAAGTCGATCGCAGTCGGTCCACTGGTCGATCGCGAGGCCAATTTTGGTCGATCGTTGATCGCTCGCAATGTCTGGGGTGGAATTCCGTGTACCATGGACTTTGAAGCGATTGTAGAAGACACAACTTTCTAGCAATAGTTTAATGCATTCTGGGAATTTGCCAAGGTCATAAATTCCTAGAATTCTGACAGCCTGACACTGTGATCTCCGCCCACCCAGACAATACATTTT
>PVKE010043651.1:0-13292 GCA_004027555.1 Craseonycteris thonglongyai | reverse complement strand
TTCTTTCATTCTGACTTATTTCACTTAATAAGATGGTCTCTAGGTCCATCCATGTTGCCAGAAATGACTGTATTTCATCATTTCTTATCGCTGAGTAGTATTCCATTGTGTAAATGTACCACATCTTCTGTATCCAGTCATCTATCGAAGGGCATTTTGGTTGTTTCCATGTTCTGGCCACTGTGAACAGTGCTGTGATGAACATGCAGATACAAAATCTTTAAAGATCAAGGTTTTCAAGTTTTTTGGGTAGATGCCCAGTAGAGGGATGGCTGGGTCATATAACAATTCCATTCGTAATTTTTTGAGGAATCTCCACACAGCCTTCCATAGTGGTTGTACCAGTTTACATTCCCACCAGCAGTGTATGAGGGTTCCTTTTCTCCACAGCCTCTCCAGTCCCTGCTTTCTGATCTGGCTGCAGGCTTCCCCATGGCATCATTAAGGTCCCCAACGTGCACTCTTTTTTGCAGTATTTGCTCCATAAGACACACACACTTTTCCCTCCACTTTTTGGGGGGGATAAAGTGCGTCTTATGGAGCGAAAAATACGTGTGTGTGTGTGTGTGTGTGTGTGTGTGTGTGTGTGTGTGTGTGTATGGTTTATCCCAGTATAGGTAGTTCTGGTGCTAAAGAGAGAATAAATAGCTAAGCAAAAAAGAATTTCCCCAAAACCTTGGGGATAGATATTGCCCCAAATAATCTAACAATTCCCTTTATTGTGCATTAGAAAAATGTATATTATTTTAAGACACAAGACTCCTTTTTCCTGATTCCTGATAAAATTAGAATAGTTGATCATTCAAATAAAATTAAGATATGTTCAAAACAGTAAGATAATCTTTTTAAAACTCATTAACAAAAAACCAAAACCTAGTGACATTATATCAGGTCTTTTTCATTATCTCATATTAATTTCCAATTTTTCCACCACATACTAACATTAAGCTCAATTATTTTCCTGTCGTTGGTATTTTGGCCATCTTTTGAAGTAAGAAAAGGAAACCTTTAGAATGCCCTGGAATATGGAAACATGTCTCCTTAAATACTTGAGTATCGGTTGGAGGACAAACTTGGCTGTATCATTTGGTTGGAGTACAAACTCAATTGATATTGTTCCAAAAGACAGATATTCACCCTCAAGTTCCGAGCCTGAATGAACTTCATAGGTTTACTACAGAGATTCTGCTGATGATTATGGTTCTCCTTGGTTAATTAACGCTCCGCAACATTTAATTTTGCATTATATAAATACCAGTAAAGAAAATGAAAAATGAAACTAGATGCAAATTTTATGCTTATTGCAATGCACAAATTAGAACATAGAAAAATCCCTGGCTTGATTCAGAGTTTTCTTGTGCCAGCTAGAAAAAAATGTTAAACTATTTTACACCAATTCAGCAGAGGTAAAAATGATCATATATAAACCAAGCTAAACAAAAACAAGTCAATGAGATTGCAACACATAAAGCTTTATAGAAATAAAGGGCTGTCAAAATATTTCAAAATGTCAGAAAATCATTTAGAAATGTACAGTATCTGGATGAAAGAAAAGCCCTTCTGGTATAAACTTGCTTTTCCTTAAATTTAGTCCCAACCTCTCACTATCACAAAAATATTCAGTCTTCTCAATTTCTATAATTGCATCTATAATATTAATTTGAAGAGTACAGCAGTCTGCCGGTGTCATCTCCCAAAGGTGGCCTACCTGATCAGAGTTGTTTAAAAAAGATATCCTAGAAGGACAAAACTGTTCAAAAACAATCAACCCTGCTCAAGGTGGTATCTCAGAATTATTTTCAGACATGCATAAATCAGAGATGCATTTCTGTTAGCTAATCACTACTAATGAAGCTTCATCAAAGAATTCAAACTTCAATATTTAGCTAAAATCTTGAAGTGTGGCGTCTAAATTAAGCTAATTATATTGCTTAGAGAGGTATTTTTTAACATTTTATAGATTTGATACAAACACTCAAGACTGGATACTATGATTATGTGTGTTATCCTTTAGAGTAAAACTAAAACACAAAGAAATATAAAACCATCCTTACTTATACTGGAAAATTCAAATAAAAAACACATTTTGGCTTTTATTTATTTATTTATTTATTGTTAAATTTAATGGGGTGACATTGATTGGTAACAATTAGGTAGTTTCCAGATGTACAAGTCCACATCACATCACCCATGCATCGCATTATGTGCCCACCACCCAGAATCAGCTCCCCCTCCATCACCACGTATCCGGTGCCCACTCCCACCACCCCCCTCTCCAGGATAAATTTTGTTCTCTATGTCAAGATTATCAAATTTGTTTAAGTTGTAGAAAATGGATAATGTGATTAACATCTACCACAAACTTGTCCAACCCATGGTCCACGGGCCATAAGCGGCTCAGGCGAGCTTTGAATGTGGTTGAACACAAATTCCTAAACTTTCTTAAAACATTATGACATGCTTTTTCAATTATTTTAGCCTCATTAGCTATCATTAGTGTATTTTATGTGTTGCTCAAGACAATTCTTCTTCTTCTAATGTCGCCTGCCAAGAGAAGCCAAAAGATTGGATGCCCTTGATCTACTCCTCTTTTTTTCCCCTCTAAATCAGGCGATTTTTAAATAATATTTTAAAATTGTTTTTGACACAGAGAGAGAGAGAGAGAGAGAGAGAGGGAGAGAGAGAGAGAGATACATAGACAGAGAGAGAACTGAACTGGGGGCACTCCCCAGTTCAGCACATGGGTCCGCATGGGCCGGGGCCAGGATTCGATCCTGGGTCCCCGGTGCTGCAAAATGAGAGCTTAACCCACTGAGCCATCCCGGCTTCCCCCAAATCAGGTGATTTTTAATGTTAGAGAAAATAATGTTCTATGAAACTCAAAAACATTCAGAATAAAATCACATAGGTATAATTACAGCCACAGGAGACTAAATCTGCTTCCATGATATTGGCTGGTCTTGACATGGCAAAAACTAGCTGTTGGTACCAACTAGGCCCCTCAAATGGGGGTGTGAAGGGCCCCTCATCATGACTTCATCAGCTTCACCAGAGCGCTTATCTAGCACGAGCATATTTGATAACTGCTCAGACTGTTTTGCCAATGACCTAATTTCACCTCTTTAGCAGCAATGCCAAATGCTCTATGACAGGCCACAATGGTACTTTCAGCCACCGCTAAATCATAATGAGCAAGGACAGTCACTGTCTTTCCCTCAGCGGAGAAAATATTGCTCTAGCATAATTTCTTATTATTATTAATCATAGGTACAGTTTCTAAGGACAAGTTAGCCAGAAACCTCTTGGACAATTTGTATCTTCGATGCAATTGTCTTAACTTCTTGTGGGACTGGTAAATATTTGTACTGAAGAATGAAAGAAAGATGGAAAGTCTTCAGGGTATGGAAAAAATACTCAAAAGTCATTCCAACCCAGCTAGAAATAAAAATGCATAGAGGCAAGAAGGGGTCTTCAGTCAACATAAAATATTTAAAGACACCTTTATCTAAACATAAGCAGATCTTACAATAATTGTATAAAAATTCAACAATGGTCAGATATTTCATAACCCTCAATGTTCTGTTAAGATGAATCAACATGTTTTTAAATAAGTCTCAGAACAAATTATAAAAGTTCCTATGGCGAATATCAGTGGAAAAACAAGAAAGTAACAGTCCATTCAAAAGGCTCACAAAACCGATAAAAAGCCAATTGTACACACACCCCCAAAACGATTTAGTTCCAGCCAATTCAAATTTATTAGAACTACCTATTTCTCAGAGAGCACGTTTTCAGATTCACCGAACTACCACTGAGCAATACATTTGTTTGAGGTCAGAGCAAGGCAGGCACCACATGGAAGAACCAGTGGGGTCTTTGGGAGCAGAAGGCATAAACATGGGGAAAGGACAGGAATAAAAATTACTTGCTAACCTGGGGCTGCTCTGGATTGTGTTTCTCAAAATCCAAATTTATATTCTATCTATAGTTTTCATGAGTCCAGTTAGAGTTTCAACAAACAAGATAACGTAATGCATAACACTTTTTATCTGTTTAGAAATTCTAACTTTCGAATTCTACGATCCCTTTTTATATGAGAAGCTCAGCAGAAGAACCCAATATTGTTCAATGTCATCAGGCATGCTCCTAGGAGGTAAGACTATTGTGATAAATAAATAGCCTACCACCTGCATTCTCTTTAACAACATCTAGATTGGTATAGCCTTCTGAAGAGTTAAAGATTAGATAGATAGATATTTAGATAGATGATAGACAGATGATAGATAGATGATACATATAAAGATATAGACAGATAGATGATAGATATAAATGATAGAGAGATATGCTTTTCAGAAAAAATCCAGTCATAAGACCTCTATTTTTCATATTACATGGCTGGATACTTTCTGGACATCTCACACACACACAGAGGAATATGATCTTCTGTTAATCAACATATTTATTTCAGATTTAATATGGGCCCATCCTATATAGAGAAGTCTGTTTAGTAGTACTTTTCGGTAACCTTTGAAGCCATTGTTCACAAGGTGAAGTTCAGTAAGGGAGAAGGAACACTGAGTCACAAGAAGCATCCTCTTTATAGGAATGCTACAAGAACTGTAATTATGCAGAATGGTAGCAAAGACATAATTTTTATTTTTCCCAGCTTGGCATTCTAGATGTCATAAAGAGCTTTAACAGTGTCTCACTGAAGTGGAAGGGGAGAGAGGATCTTTTATGGACAACAGTAAAAGATTTCTTATAAATAAGAGTGGTCAGCATGACCACTTTAAAGGCTTCTAGATGATATCCACTCATCACAAAGGTGGGGGAAAAAGACATAAAATTATACCTCATCCAACAATTATTCTCATTTCATATCTGATAAAGTGGGAGGCATGACATATAATGATGAACAAAGCTAATATTCTCATAGTCTAACAGAACCAGGCAATTAAATTTACTTGCAATACAACCTAAATGCTACAGGAGAGCAAGGGAAATAAATAAGACAGGTTCTCTGTTGAGGAAGGCTTGGGGATTGGGTTGCAAGGCTCCCCTGGGGAGGCCATCTAGAATTGAGTCTAGAAAATCAAGTCGATCAGGAGAATATATTAAAACTGCAGGAGCATGAGACAAAGGGAAAAGGCACAGGGGCAAAAAAATGATGGAGGCAAAGGCTTCAGGGGCATTGATCATTAGAAGCACAAGTGGTTTAGGGTGGATACGAATTTTCTTTGAGTATTTCTTAGGTACCACGCATTGTAGTAGACATTGGAAATATTCAGAAGAAAGCTGTGTTCAGGAGAATGGTGAAAAATGAGAACTAAAAGTTAAGCCAGTGGCAAACTGAGATAAGCAATAGATATCATTCTTAGTATTTTGGTCTTAAATGTGGGTGATTAAAAAAACACTGAAGACTTTTATGGGAAAAATACAACATTATATTTGCATTGGAAAGAGATGTTCTGGTGGCATATATGGGAATGGTAACAATGACTAAGAAATACGCACAATTGTGTGGATCTACATAAAAAGCCTAGAATTTAATCCTGTAAAATATAGGTTTAGTGGGTTGATTTTTTTTAAATATATTTTTTTATTGTTTTCTGACAGAGGAGAGAGAGAGAGAGAGAGAGAGAGAGAGAGAGAGAGAGACAGAGAGAGACAGAGACAGAGACAGAGAGAGAACTGAACTGGGGGAGCTCCCAGTTCAGCACATGGGTCCGCACGGGCCAGGGCCGGGATTCGATCCTCGGTCCTGGGCGCTGCAAAGTGAGCGCTTAACCCACTGAGCCATCCCGGCTTCCCCTGTGGGCTGATTTTCCCAGATCTTTGTCCCAAGAGAGAAAATAAGCTATAAAGTCCTCAAGTTTTTTAGAAAGAGTAAGAGCACCTGCTTCAACCAGCCATATTTACTGTACCATGGACAATTAGGTGAAGAGTCGCCACATAATAAAATGGAAATGAAAACACTCTGGAGATAGGAGTCCACAGGGTAGGCCTACTGATAACTGAGAATTAAGATACAAGAGGGAGGAATTAGAATTAGGGAAGAAGAAAGGGTGGAGAAAGAGACTGGCTTTGGACAGTTATAAACAAGAAAAATGCAAGAAAGCTTTTGACCCAGTGAGCTCTGTCTCCTGAGAGCCTTCAGCTGGTAAACTTTTTTTTTTTAAGATTTATTTTTATTGTTTTTGACAGAGAGAGAGATACAGAGACAGAGACAGAGAGAAGGGGGAGGGCCCAGAACAGTCTCCATAGTTGCACATTATTCGTCTTTCCACATAGTTTCATTCCACAGGTGGGTGGGGCTGCACAGGGCAGGAACTGGGCCGGGGTCTCACCCTGGTGAGAACTGAACTGGGGACACTCCGCAGTTCAGCATATGGGTCCACATGGGCCAGGGCCGGGATTCGATCCTCAGTCCCCGGGGCTGCAAAGTGAGCGCTTAACCCACTGAGCCATCCCAGCTTCCCCTGGTAAACTTGTTGAGTGGGACTAAAGTAGAAGTTGATGCTTTCCTGAATGTCCTTTATCTGGGGACCGAGAAGGGTGGGGGGTGGGGGATGCTGAATGAAGTATGGAGTATGGAGTATGGAGCATAGACAATGAAATGCCAGGTGACCAGATTATTGCAAAGACACCAGGTAAATGACTACTACAATAGTACGGATATTGAGGGCTTTAGTTAGAAAATGGATGATTTTGAGATTAATGAGGTAGAAGAAAAGAGAATTTAGGGGATGCCTAGAAAAAGAGGCATGAAAAAAGAGAGGACTTTCAGGATTCTGGCTGGATAATAAATTTAATGTTAATTAGTCTCACTAACTGAACTAAGGAAGGCAGGGAAAAGACCACATTTAGAGGGCAAACTGCTTGCTTTTCTGGACCTCAGTTTCCTTTCCACATGTATAGAAGGAGGGCATTACTCTGTGGGTCTTACTGTCCATGGCTGTCTCTTCAAATAAGAATTCATCAAGAACATATCACTTTCAACTAATGGATCTCACTCACACAGCTCTCCTGGACCCATCAATATATTTAATCTTTTCCACTGCCAGAGCTGTGTATGAATGTAACAAAAGAGAAACTCCCTGGAATAAGAATAATGAAGCCCAGTACAAGGGTATTAGGAGTGCCAAGTTTTCTTTTTTAAGATGGAGGTCACAAAGAAACAGATCTTGTCAACCATGTTCCCCTATCACGAGAGGAGCAAAATAGCACCACTTGTATTCCTGCATCTCACACATAGCAAATGTTTCCATTATTAAATGGCAATGATCATAGAAAAGCACACATATTTGAAGGTGTTATTGTTGGGTGGGTTAATGTGCATAGTAAGATGACTCCATTCACTGGTCTAAAAAGAAATCCTACACTATAAAAAAAAAATTAGTTTACTTATTAAAAAGTATCAATATTACAATTGACAGCTGATGTCCATGAATTCCATAAATAAATTATTTAAAATATTAATATTGTGATTTTTTTTTTAATTATTTTTTCTCCCAAACTGATATAAAGGAAAACATGTAATGCAGCATACTCTCATGGGACTTATTTTAAGTCCTTAATAAGTAATGTTTCCATAATGGATTTAGTTGCTCTTTAAAGATGGCATTTTAGGTTTTACAAAATATAATCTAGAAGATTTCAAGCTATTTTTTTTCCTTTTTAAAGTTTTATTTATTTATTTTTTTGACACAGAAAGAGATAGAGATACAGAGACAGAGACAGAGAGAGAACTGAACTGGGGCACTCCCTAGTTCAGCATGTGGATCCACACGGGCCAGGGCCGGGATTCGATCCTCGGTCCCCGGCACTGCAAAGTGAGCGCTTAACCCACTGAGCCATCCCAGCTTCCTCACAAGCTATTTTTTCTTTAAACATAAATGTTAAATATAAATGAACAAAACTTATTTGGTTGTCATAGACACTAGTTACCAACACTGATGTCAAGCATCCCTCTGACACACTTTTTGCCCAACTGATAGTTTTATTTCATAAATAAATAAATAAATAAATAACAGCTTCAGTGTTTTCTTCTTGGGTAAACACCAGGTGATATCTGGTTCAATGCTTTTCAGCACAAAATTATGCTGAAAAAAGCCCAGTATAATAGGTTTGACCTATTATTTTTACCTATTTCTTTCCAATTTCCACAACTTATTGTAGCATCCAGCATCTCTAATGCAGGGCAATTCATTTCTGACTCTACAATTGACCCTTAACTGGACAGAGGTTGATCAGTAGATTTGATACCCCCTTTAAAAAACAACAACAACAACAACAAAAAAACACAAGAAAACTTGTCCTTGACATTTAGATTATGCTTTTATTTAGACAAAGTATAGTATGCTTTAAATCCTCTGATCTTGAAAGAATACATTTATAAGCTTCAAGTGCAATTTGAAACAGAAAAAAATTTCTTTAAAAGGGCTATTTCTGCAAATGCCATTCATTTAGTCCACGTATAAGAAATTACCAGATGAAACCTTTAGTCTCACACCACTATCCCAAGAGATGTTACATATATAAATAGCAGAGTAACAATATCTGTTTTATATACCATGTAATTATACACTTGATCATGTTCAAATCCTTTTATTGCCCATAAAATGCTGAAATCTACTAAATATACTCAAACATAAGAAGCTCTATCATTTAGGTATCATATTAAACCTAGGAAGCACAGTATAAAATGTCACTATGTACAAACCCACTTGTGTTCTATATATAAAAATTAAAGTGTCATAATTTTAGCCTAAGAAATTAAGATTAATTATTTAGACTGCTCATGGTACTCAAAATTTTTTCAGCTCACAGAAACAAGACTGAGACCTCACTGTTTAAGTTAATTTTAATTAATCATACAATGTTCATTAGTGAGAAATCCTCACTCTAATAAAACCCTTTTTGACTTGTTCCCATACTGGGGCCCATTCCAGATTCATTAGTTAGCGTTTTGAATTCCACATGTCATGTGATATAGGCTATCACTCAGGTCACTACCAAAATGTCATAAGGTCTGTGTTAAATTATACAGCACTTCCCTTCATATACCCCAACCCCATGTACCTACTGCATTAAGTAATTTCTTTTTAAATTTTGACCAAAGTACACATGCCTATAACTTAACAAACAAGTAGTCTAGAGTATCTATAATACAAAGAGGTTCCTGCCCTACACCCTATACTTTCTCTACCTCTCCTCATCAACTTCTCTCAGATGTTAACAGAAATCCCTTAGAGAATAACAAGGGTTTAGGTAGTTTGTAGTGAGGGGGACACAGCTTACACATGGAAACACTGAGAGCAGTGCCAGGGTCATAATGCACACTATGCAAGTATCATCTGTGGTGATGATTACTTTTACAGTGTCAGGATCAACAATTTCAAGATCTACAACAGCTATATTCTGTTCTATAACTAGAATTAAGTCTTTGCCTACAGGTCAGCTCTAGAAGCTGAACACTAGTAAAGAGCATTTACTTTATTATAATTGTGGGAGAAATTGTTTACTTGTCCATTCAAGCAGCATACATTTACTGAGCTGATACTACAGACCTGATACTGTTCTACATGCTGCGAACAGAGGGGTGAATAGGACCAACATAGTATTTATATTCTAGTAAGGAGGAACAATAAATAAGTCAACAAATGAGTAACAATTTACCTAGAAATTGGTATTTTGGTTCTCTTGTCATATACTGTGACTTCTGAAGGAAAATATTCAAAGACTTACTCTTTGTTTTTTTCAGGTCATGATTGCTAGAAATCAGCCATTTTAGTTTTCTTCAAATTTATATGATACCTTCCTATATGTATTTTCTACTTTGTTCTTGTTGGAATCATTCTTTTCTCACCTTGTCCTTAATACAATTCAATTTATTAATTCTTTCTGTTGACTGAAATTTTTCCATTTTTCTTGAAGCCAAATAATCTCCTAATCTAATCTAGGCTAGTTATTTTATATTTGAACCATGACTTCCTTGTAAAACTTTTTTTTATAATTTCAAATTTAATTTTTGGCTCTATTTCTTTATCATACTTCCAAATACTTTTATTGCTGTTTAATTGCATTGTTTTATATTGAATCCATCATTTTTTCAGAAACCTCCCTCATGATATCCTCTTCTTTGTCCTCCCATCTGTTCTCCTTGGATGTACTACAGAAATCTCATCTTAAAATTTTCATTTACTGTTTCCTTGGATGAATTCTTTTTTGAAACCCATAACATTTTACAAATTCTTACCCTCCTTTAGCTGCTGTGCATTGTCAAGTAACTTCCTAGGAGTGTATGTCTGAAAATGATGTTATCCTGGCCTACTGATAATTTATCAGGATATAGAATTTTTGGTTAAAAATCTTTTCTTTCTGATTTGAAAGTCAATGTTTCATTGACTTCTAGGATCCAGTGTGCTGATGAACAGTCAAAGAAAAATTGAATTATTTTTCCTTTTAGGTCTAATTTTAATTGTCTCTATTAACTGTGATATAGTGAATCTTTAAAATGACATTGTTACTCCGCTCAGCCCTCTTTTCGATGTAAAAATATGTGACAATTTTTGACTCTGGGAAATTTTCTTATATAAGATTTATTCCCATCAAAATTTTCACTCATTAAATCCTAAATTCCTATCAGTTGAATATTGGATAGACAGTTCAGATTGACTTCTATGTCTCATATTCTCTCATACTTCCAGTTTCTTATCTTTTTGTTCCACATTCTTGCAGATTTCCTAAAATACAATGTCCAAATCTTCTATTAATACTTTGTATATCAATAACTTTTTTCTACATTTTAAGGAGCTCTTTCTTATTCTATGATTATTTATTTTTACAGCATCTCTTATGGATGTAATATTTTAAATCTCTCTAGGAATATCAATTACAACTTTTTATTTTCCATGTGTTCTGAAATCTCAATCACCTGCTTCCTTTAGGGTCAGTTTTCCCATGTTTCTGTAGGTCTTTCTGTATGCTGAAGACTTTCCTTAGCTACCTTGTGTTTCTTTGCTCTTCATACATAATAATAATGGGGCCTCTGTGTTCATGGGTGAGCCTTGTCAGATGAAAAATTACATTTTAGGATGAGCAAGTGAGAAATGGCCATTGCGTGAATGGCTCCCCTAGTAACACCATGTGGAAAGCTTAACTTCATAACACAAAAAGTTTGCTATTAGTTTTCTTGGTTTTTCCTGTTCCAAAAAAAGAAAAAAATGTGAGAGGGAGAGAAAGAGAGAGAGAGAGAGAGAGAGAGAGAGAGAGAGAGAGAGAGAGCAAGCGGGCAGGGATTAATTAATCTACTTACTGGTCCCTATCTTTAATTGTATTTCTCATTCTCAGTCCCTTTGTTTTTACAGTTTCTCAGGTTACAATCTTGGTGGGGTTCTTTAGGTCAAACTTTTGTAGCAATCACTGTTCCATTTAGGTGGTCCTCTTCCATTTCATGTCATCTAGAAATTTGTAGAACTCTATTGTCCACTCGTTGTCTCCCTTCCCTTCTCTTTATTTGTATGTGATGATGCCCTTTTTATTCCTTCAGTGTTATATTAATAAATTCTCAAAAATAAGAGGAAATAAAAGCATGTGCTCAGCCACCATCATGGACTGAGAGCCCTGTGTAATAAAAAATTAACTTCACGGTCAGCCACAAAGACAAAAAGAAGACTCAAGTAACATCAGCCTGAAGAACGCTTACCAGTATTAAGTGGTGCATATCATTATGCAAGCACATCAGCAAATCAACCCCAGACCTTTTTTAAATTGTCCCAATTCACTTCTTCATACCCATAAAAGGGCTCTCTATCTAACCTTTTTTTTTTTGGTCTGGTTTTGTCTACCCATCTAAAGAAAAAGAGGAAAATGATGATTGACTACCCAAAGGAAGTCACATGAGTTTTTTGGTTTCCCAGTACATATAAAAGTTATGCTTATAGGAAACTATAGTCTGTGAAGTGTGCAATAGCATTATATCTAAAAATGCAATGTATACACCTTAATTAAAAATTATCACTAAACTATCCTAACCATCATTTGAACCTCTTGGGAAAATCATGCCAATAGACTTGTTCGACACAGGGTTGCTACGAACCATAAATATGTAAAAAATGTAATTATCTGCAAAATGTGATAAAATGAAGCACAATAAAATGAGGTGTGCTTATAGTTACCATTGTTTCCATATGACAAATGAAATGACAGATTATGTTTAAAATGAATATTGCTATAATTTAGGAGTTTACCACATCAGGTCAAATATATACTTTTAGAAACACTCACACTATCTAGCTGGATCTTAACAGCAGCCTTCTCTTATTGTTCTTACATGTCTCAGTAGATAAAGAAGACCATGTCCACATAGTGATAGAGCCAGAACTAGCACTGGGGTATTTCTGGGTGCTATTCCATTGCTCTTCACATTTAGAGGATGTTACAAGCTGTCAAACAAAAAATTTAATTAAAAGTCTCTAGAGACCACATATAATAATAATATTTTAAAGCAGGAAGGGCCTAAGAGTTCTTAACCACCTGACTATACAGATAATTTCTCAAGATGCTAGGGAAGTTTCATTAGAATTACCTACAGGCATTATTGGTCTGGAACAATTATGAGGTCTTTGAATGGACTCAATATATTTTTACCAGAGTGATGCTCATTGTAAGCCAACTTCTCTGATTAAGAAATGAGAATAACTGGAAATGCCCAACTACCTGTTCTATGATGAGCCAAAGTGGGCCAAACATGAACCAAATAATAAAGTAAAAGAATAAAGGAGCAAAGGAAATACAATACTGGAAGGTACAAGATCTGGATATAGATTCTGATTCCATTCCTAACTAGTCATGAGACCTTAAAAAAGTCATTTCACCTTCTGGACTTTATCTGTAGAATAAGAACTTCACATGAGAATAGGCAGCATGATGAAATATAAGGGGTAGCCAAGAAATTCACGGAATGATGGGGAAAAGGGTAAAGGAAAAAAACATGTATATTATTTTTTCTTTTCAGTATATTTAGCCTTAACCCTAATACACTTTTCAAATCTTTCAGTAAGTTTATTTATGCTCTCAAAAAATGTTTAGTTCCCAGCCATCCCTCTACTGGGCATCTACCCAAAAAACTTGAAAACCTTGATCTTTAAAGATGTTTGTACCCGCATGTTCATCGCAGCACTGTTCACAGTGGCCAGAACATGGAAACAACCAAAATGCCCTTCGATAGACGACTGGATAAAGAAGATGTGGTACATTTACACAATGGAATACTACTCAGCGATGAGAAA